>WEIB01000132.1:0-50007 GCA_015476505.1 Urochloa ruziziensis
ACTCCCCTGAACTATTTTTTTTTTTTTGAGAGAAACACAGCAGGGGAAGCCCCTGCTGTATCCCTGAACTATTTCACTTGGTGCAATCTATCCCTGATGAGATTTGTCCTTTTTGTTTCTTTGTATAGAAGTCGAGTTTTAAATTCAAATTTTATAAGTGGATATAGAACGTGATGCCTTATGTTAGAAAAATATGTTATGATTTTTTCGTGGTTATTTTCATAAGTTAGGAACATTTAATGCGAAATTGATCCTAGTAAAACTGTAATAAAAATAATCATGAAAACTTCATTTCTAGTTTGATCGATTACTTAATTGAAAGAAAAACATATGCCAGATTTGAATTGGATAAATTAATAAATGCCCAAATTTCTGAAGGCAGTTGATGTAATTCTGTCATGCCGTCAAAAATTGAGTGAAAAGAGTCAAACACGACTTGCTGATTTGGAGTCTGCAAATGACAATGGTGGACAGAATCTTCAAGATATTGATCCGATCCAAGTAAGTACTTTGTGGTAGCACAGTATCTCATCTTATTACTTGTGCTTTACTAAAAAAAGAGAAGTAGCCAATGTTCATTTGTGTAAATATTGTTAATAGGAGAACCTACACTTCAGTGCAATGTTCATTTCAATTTCTATGACAGGTGGACTTGCTTTTAGGGAAGGCTTATTCTGATTGGGGCCATATCAGTGATGCTGTTTCCGTCTATGATAAGTTGATCACTGAACATCGCGAAGACTTCCGTGGTTATTTAGCGAAGGTATTGATGAAATTTCCAGGGTTTCAGTAAATCTTTGTGGCACAATAAAGATTGAAGGGCAGGAATGATCTTAATTATTCCAGTAGATTTGAGATGCTAATCAGATAACACCAATTTTAGCAAACTGAGTATATATCTAGTCCAAAACTTGCATCAGCTCCTGGTTTTCACTATAGTTTGTGAAGTACCGTCTTAACAGATTGCGTTGTTTCTGTTACGAAACAATGCCAAGCAAGGACTATATTCATAGCAGCAAAATTATTATACACCAAGCAATCTTAACTGTTTTGTTCTTATCCAATTGTAGGGAATTATATTGAAGGAAAATGGTAAAGCAGGTGAAGCAGAGAGAATGTTTATTCAGGTACCCTTTTCTTTGTGGTGTGATATTGAAATTTTGCCAAATACTAGTGTAAGATTGGTGTATACTGCGTGGATTGATTGTATTGAGCCCCTTGGGCGGTATATATGAGAGTACATGGCTTGGAGGGCAAGTAGCCTCTCCTAAAGATAAGGAAGGTTATCCCGTGATTACAATCAATCCTAAACTAACCATATCTAGAGTTGCCTTGTATATCTCTATACGCCAACATCCCCCCGCAGTCGTAGCGTTCGTAGCGTTAGCAACACGAATGGACAGACTGGAGAACAATGGAGAGATATCCCCCCGCAGTCGGAACGCCGGTGCAAGCGCTTCGACTGGAGTAGCTCATGCAGATGATAGCCCCTTAATGCCGAAGTAGCCAAAGTCGAGGTGGTCGTGGTCGAAGCCGTGGAGGAGGGGCGAGGTGATCCTGACCCCAGCGTGGCCGCCTAGGTGGCGCCAAGTGGTTGACCATAGACGCCGAGTGGTTGACCGAAGAGCCGAGTTGCCGCGGGTAGGCAGCAGCTTCTGGCGGCAGGTTAGCAGGACGGTGCGGCTGGATGGCGATGGTGACGGCGCAGCTGAAAAGCGCGACTTATAGTCCCTTCGACACATCGGCGGCGGTGTCCGCGAGTTTGCGGCGTGAAGCACTCGGAGTAGAGGCGCTGAGTCGCCGTCCGGCGGCGCTAGGGAGCGCCGAGTGGCTGATCGGAGGCGCCTGGAGACGGTGCTGAGTCGCCGATCGGCGGCGCTGGGGGCGCCGAGTGGCCGATCGGAAGCGCCTGGAAGAGGTGCTGAGTCGTCGAGCGGCAGCGTGGGGAGCGCCGAGGGGCCGGTCGAAGGCACCAAGTGGTCAGCCGGGGGCGTCGGGTGGTCGTCCGGGGGCGCTGAGGGGCGGCGAGGTGGTGCGGGCGCCGTCGCCGCGAAGACGGCGGCACCGACGGTAGTGGCTCGATCACGAGCGTCGTCGCTGCAGCCTGGGAAGGTGTAGCAACAACCTCGTCATCCAGGGGTGTCGACGATGATCAGCGAGGAACGGCGATGACGACGACAAACGGCGAGGCGACGCAAACCAATCTTAGATCGGAAAAAGAAAATCAGCAGCAGCATCAAGATAAACTTGCGGGTACAATCTCGGGTGCACCTAGCGTTGCCCCCTCCCCCAACCTTATCCCCATCTCATCCCATCGGTGAGAACCAGACGAAGAGAGGGAGGCAGAGGGAAGGAGGCAGGCCAGGATCCGCCGGCGAGGGAGCTCGACGGAGGAAGGTGCGGTCCAAGCGACGCATCTCCACTCCTGCGCGTCGGGTCGGCGACCCGATGGGCCACCCCCTACAGCCGCAACAGATGCAGCGCTGGGGGAGGTGCACGACGGTGTTGGTGGAGAGCCCGGCGAGGGAAGGCGGGAGGGGCGGAAGCCCCACGGCGCTGCAGCCTCGCGACGGCGACCGACGATGTGGTGGCCCGCCGCCCCCGACGCAGTGGCCTGGCGACGCCTCCTGCAGCCATGCACTCGCGCTCAGGCAGCGAGCGGCGGCGCTGGTCGGAGGGTGCCTGGCCGGTGGCGCGGGATCGGCGACAGATCCAGATATGAAGCCGGTGAACGACGTGGTGGAGGCTTGGCAGGCTCGATGGTGGCTCCATGGCGGCGAGGTGCTGGACGAGGACGGCGAGCGGCGTCGCCATGGATCGGCCACGGGAAGAGGTAGGCCCTTCTGCTGCTTGCTGGACGACGACGGCGCTGCAGATCACGGATCTGCGCGCATCCTACAGGGGCGCTGCCCCCGGCGGAGATCGATCTCCCCGGGGACGGCGCGAGGCAGCGGAAGCGGAGCCCTAGGGTTGGAAACCTAGACTCGTGATACCATGTAAGATTGGTGTATACTGCGTGGATTGATTGTATTGAGCCCCTTGGGCGGTATATATGAGAGTACATGGCTTGGAGGGCAAGTAGCCTCTCCTAGAGATAAGGAAGGTTATCCCGGGATTACAATCAATCCTAAACTAACCATATCTAGAGTTGCCTTGTATATCTCTATACGCCAACAACTAGATCTGATTCTTCATATTCTGTTTGTAGAAAGAATGACATCTATCCAGGATAGGTGATCGACACATTTGGTTATGGTCCTGCTGCGGCGGCCATAGGCCAACTGCACCTGAATCTAGGTCCAAACCCATATGATTTGGTTAATTAGAATTAAATCCTAAATATCCCAATGATTCTCCACCTCGTCCAAACAGGTTATAAGACGTAAAAGTCAATTTTGCAGGCGAAATTGAATCAAATGTGTTCATATTGTAATGTATCACTTGACCTTCCATGTGCAGGCGAAATTCTTTGCTCCAGAGGCAGCAAAGGCACTAGTTGATCGCTATGCACAAAGATAGTCAAGGAGATCTTCAATGAGAAGTTTTGAACCATTGAAATTGTTCAGTCCATTTCTAGGTGCAAATGTAGGAAATTCTTGAGTAATTGTACCCACTCTGTGGCAACCCGTAGATATAGAACCAAATGGGACAAAATGAATATATTTGTTAGCAAATAGATTGTGGTCGTACTGGCATGGACGACCAACAGCATGTCAGGAACTTGTATCATAGCAATGTTAAAGGAATATGGGACATTTTGTATTGTATTATTGCTACAAGTTGTATGGGATGAAAGGAGAAAAGAGCTTGGACAAGCATTTAAATTTTATGCTTGAAACTAGGGGCATGTAAAAGAACTAGTCATTTTTTATGGGAGATGGCCCAAATATCTCACCACCTCCTAATTGTTGCTCTTGGTTGTACTAGGCCAGCTTGTTTGAAGAAGCACAAAGGCCTGGGCCAATACACCACATGTGTACAAAACCATGCACCAAAATATTAGTACTTTGTCAACACTTTGTTAAAAAAGCTATCAGTACATAATTAGGAAAACGGTTCCCCCCGTCCCTCCCCCCCCCCCCCCCGGTCCCGAAAGAAAAATCCTACGGCCGTCACCCACTTCCCGGGTCCCTCTCCTTCGACCACCTGGCAGCCTCTTCGGTAGGCGGAGGAGGGGATCCATCTTTGAAGTGTCTCTCTCCTCCGACCACCTGGCAGCCTCTTCGGTAGGCGGAGGAGGGGATCCATCTTTTTGTAGGTGTAGTTTTTATCCTTTTCATCTAGGATTTAGTCTCCAACGGCATCGACGAAGGTGACGACGATAATGGCACTTTGAAAATAAGGTATTTCCGGTCTTCTCTTACCTCGACGATGTCTAATCCGGCGCCAACGAAGAGTCAGTGAGAATAGATTCAGCAGGATATGTAGGTTCCCTCTAGATCTTTGTAGTCTGTGTGTCTATATTAGAAGATGCAGTTGGCTATCATTTGGTGTGGTGACCACGACCTCTTCCTTCGGTTTGTTCTGTGACATGATCCGGTTTTCCCAACCATCTACTATGGTTGTGAAGGATTGTAAGCTTGCGCTGCGTTGGGTGTTCCCCTAGCCGATGTTCTTCCAGCGGTTGCTAGATCTCGTTGTAAGTAGCAAGTGGTTTATGCGGTCTTCAAAGCCTTTGATGATGGCGTTTGCAGGTGCCCATTTCCCTTGATGAGGTTTCAGTGTATTTTTCAAAGTCTCAGCGTTTGACAAACATTCGAAGGAAGAAGATGATCAGAGAGCTCTTCGCTGTAATTTAATTTCGTTTTGTCGTCTTGTGTTAAGTTGTCCTTCTTTTGTACCACTTGTTCTCCTTGATATCTCCTTGATATGAATTAGACATGTGACACCGTTTGGTGTCTTTCGAAAAAAACTGAGGGTTAGACACTGCATCATCCTCACTCGGAGCCACTTAGACCGTGTTAGTTCCGTGAAAAGGGGTGAAAATGGTGAAACTTTATGCATTAGACCGCTTGCACGAAGGGAATAAATGAACTGACGCGGTTCTCTAGATGAAAAATTTTTGCGTTTTGTGTGGAACTGAACAAGGCCTTAGTCTCCAAAGTCCATACAAATAATACTACTGCTGTTCTAATAGACATGGGCAATCAATCAAAGCATGGACATCGCCATATATCACGGTCGTCGTTCACGAGGGAATCAAACAAAGAACCTTGAGTTCTTTGCAATAATTGGCAATTGCAGATTACAATTGCAACTCGCGGCCATCCAAAGTTAGGCACTGACTTTAGAGTCATGAAAATATAAGTTGGACAGCCTCCTGTGTCAGTTTGCAGCCTTTAAATTTCTTTCTGGAAATAAACACTAGGAGTTTGATCGGGTGTTCACTTAAGTATAGGTGGATACAAATAATAATGCAGGGCATGGTCCTTGATCGCACCTTTTACCAACCGAGCAAACGGTCCATTTTGGATTAAACAAACCTCTGCCTTCCTGAAGATTACACTATGGAATGCAAACTGATTTTGCTAAAGTCAAGTCAGCCGGCGACGTAGAATTTCAATTTTTCAGATGAATTCGTCCATGGCACTCATACTTGGAGACATTTCGAAATTCGAAGTGCCAAGAACACATGCTTCTAGCTACTAGTACCGATGTCTGAATCTGCAACCCATTGCAGATACACGAGAGTCCAATCGTGTACGAGCTCCTAGGACGATGATACATCAACATCAGGCTTACCCGTGCCACGTCAGCGGATCCGGGAAGTTCTCTCCGCCACAAGTTCCCGGTGGGTCCACCCGCCGCGCTCGGTGCCTGCTCTTGTCCCGTGATCGCTGACATGATCAGGGTACAAACGGACAGGGGGGCATTCACGGGCTGCGCCTTTGCCTGCCTGGGATTTGCTAGCTGAGGCCTGGCGTCTCCTGATATTGCAGATCGGCAGATGTGAACAAATCTTCTTGCATGCTAGCTAGTAGATGAATAAACACCGCACTGTATTACTTAAATCTATATACATTATTTAGTACTTCCTCCAATTTATTTTATTTTATCTTGTTTTTAAACTAACCAACCTAATATTAAATATTTTTCCTAAAAAACATGCATAAAAGCTATATATGTACCTTTATTGTACTATATAGATAGAAAAACAATCCCTTATGATATATAGTTCGAATTAATAATTCCCTTACAACAGCAACCGCCGCCGTGTCTTCACATAATATATATGATGAAGTTGTTGAAAAAAATTTATGAGATAATCACCGGAAAAGAAATAAATCAAACGACATGCTTGCTCTTATTATCTTAACCATAATCCGAGGACCCCTCGTGAAAACCGCAAACTCGCAAGTATGCCTGCCCCAAAAAAAAAAAACTCCCACTTGTTAGCTTCATTCCCCGCTCTATAAATACCTCGGAACGGTGCCGTCGCAAGAGGCCATCGATCAAGCCATCACACGCACAATCATTCCACAGAGAGTTCAAACCACACCCATCGCCCACACTGACCCACATGGCCAGCGGCAGCAAAGCCCTCCCGGTGGCCGTGGCGATCGTCGTCCTCCTCGTGATGGCGGCGGCGCCGCCCGGGGCGGAGGCGGTGTGCGGCATGAGCAACGAGCAGTTCATGTCGTGCCAGCCGGCGGCGGCGAAGACGACGGACCCGCCGGCGCCGCCGACGAAGGCGTGCTGCGACGCGCTGGGCGGCGCCGACCTGGGGTGCCTCTGCGGGTACAAGAGCTCGCCGTGGATGAACCTCTACAACATCGACCCCGAGCGCGCCATGGAGCTGCCGGCCAAGTGCGGCCTCGCCACGCCACCAAACTGCTAGCAGCTGATTTAATTGCTTGCTTGTGTCGATCTCATGCATCTTGATGACTCCCTGTGATTTCGTTCCATGATGTGTGCTCGTCGTGTAAATGTGTGTTGTGTCATGTGTGCAGTTGTCACTTGTCCTCATGTATACACCCATCCATGTGTGGTTTGGAGTACGTTGCGTGCTGGGTACTATGCATGTGTGTGTGTGTCACTGGCTTTGTCCATGTGTGCTCGATGATGTGTGTTAGTTTGCTTTGTTGCCTGTAGTCTCTATATAAAACGGTGTGGTTTAATTTGCTGGCTTTGATCCAAATTAAAGATCACTACTTGCATGTGTCTTCAGTTCAGGTGGGGGATTATTTCTGCAATAATGACTAGATCTCTGATGAATTAATGTATAAGAGACAATGCAAATCGTTGGTTTTCTCATTGGATTAATTTTCTAGAAAGAAAGGGTGAACTGGGATGAGTGATGGCATCCAATATATTTGGCTGGTGCCGTCGCTTTTAGTGACGGGCTCTATGGATCATGGATGGAATGTGTACACACCTGCTGGCACCCACATGCAGCGCCATCTACTAGCTGATGATGGTACACATGCAGCCCGTGAGCAAGAGAGGCGCCTACTTTTTATTTGGCTGGACGCGTGCGCTCGATCGACGTCGTCGATGGGATGGCAAAGTACAGGTACACGATTTTTGTCGAGGCATGCAAACGATTCGTCGCCCACCCTAAAAAGGATGGAGATGGATGTCTGGACATCCAAAACATCCGTATTCGTATTCGATAAAAACGTAAATATGGATATCCGTATTCGTATTCGATTTTAATATGGATGTCAAATGGATGTATCTGAATTCGATTTCCAACAATTTTCTCTATCCGATTCCACATTCGTATTCGAAAAAAAACCAAAACATTCGGCATTCGACATTCGTATTCGAGAAAAATCCGAAACATTCGACATAAATTAACTTCTCTTTTTAACTAACTATTAATTATAAATGATATAAACTGTTTAATCGATTTAAAAATTATCTACATGATAATTACTAATTATATTGATTATAATATTACTTATGGTATATAAAATAAATTTTAATTAACTATAAGATGGACAACCATATCAATTTTAACTACTTTAATTTATTTATCTAATTAATAAATTATATTTCTACTATTTTCTTATTAAAATATTTTATATATTACGAAAATTATTTATGTTTATATTTGTATATTTAATTATTCAAATATATATAACATACATGAGATATATACACATAATTTACTCTTTTTTAATCCATAAAGTGAATCAATACACACTAAAACATTTTCTGTCAAAATCAACTAAACATCCGAATGCAAATCCGAATTCGAACTATTCGTTTTGTATTCGTATTCGATAAGATTCGTATTCGTATCTGAATTCGAATTAAAATGTGGTAAATAGTGGTATCCGAATTCGAATCCATTCGTATTCGATCCGAATCCATCCTTACACCAGATCCATTCACAACTGGCCCATTTGTCAAAACCATCCCTTTTCATAAAAAGTTATTTAGCTAGAGAACCGTGTCAGTTCATTTCTATCTCTATGCATGCTTTTTTATAGAAACAGTACTCTTCCGTACTTTCTTCCGTACTTTTCACCCCTTTCTCACAATCTAAACACATTCGCATGCGGCCGGTGTGCAAGTGCAAGCCCGATATATAGCCTCTTATTGGGCCACCTATTTGGAGTTGGGCCAGATAATCGCTCATTGTGGAACTAATAGTTGTTGGGCCAGACAAATCGACTCCCTTTTTTTTAAAACAAATCTATGTAACCTATATAGAAGCACCCATTAAGGGTCTTCTCTCAACATATAAATTGTCTAAGTTACCATCCATTAAACTTCTCTCAACATGAAAGCTGTCCGCGTCACCATCCATTAGAACCATCAATTTATGTCTTCTACCGATAATCTGTGGATAATAGTTTCCATGCATGATTCTCAAGTTGTCCTCTCTCAATAAAAGGAACATGTTGTCATGTATAATGTTGTTTACAAATGAATGTTCCGATGCAATAATCTTAGTGTTTCTACTATCAAATTTCATCTTCAACCATCGACAACCCACTAGAAATCACCACATATGAGAGAAATTTCTCAATAATACTCTAAGTAATTGAAACGTTAATTTTCTCAAAACTTTTAAATTTCATTCCATATATAATCATAATTTTATTGTACCCAAATATCCGTTAACTAAATAATTTGATGTCGTATCAAAAACAATATTGTTACCATCTTATAATAATTGTATAAATATAACAAACATCCCGCGGGAAATCATCCAGTAATAAATAAACTGGCGCCCACATGCTCCCAAGGCCACCATGGGCCCAGAACTTCCATACCTGTCCATGCTATTCTCTTTGTTTTTTTAGCAGACGGAATGTTGTGTTAGCTTGCGGACCATATATATTGTGTACCCATAAGCTATGGCTAGAGTATACTCCATCACAACATTTCGCCTGCTAAAAACATTTTTAGGTTTGACAAATATAGAAAATAGTATCAATATTTGTATCTCCAAATAAATTTATTAAGAAAGTACACTTAATCTAATGATACTTAGTATGCATCATAAATAAAAAATAAATCAAACGACAGTCTGACTACACCCTCCATAAAAAAAGAATGCAACTCTCATTTTTCGAGAGGTCAAACGATATGAAGTTTGACTAAATTTGTAAAAAAATTAACAACATTTATGTCTTCAAATAGATTTAGTATAAAAATATATTTCTTAAGTAATCTAATAAGACTTATTTTGTATAAAAAATGTTAGTATTATTTAGTATAAATTTCGTTAAACTTGAGACTGTTAGACTCCTCGAGAAGCGAGAGTTGCATTCTTTTTGGACAGAGGGAGTACTTAATAATAAGCTAAACCCAACTCATGAAGCTTTTGGGGCCAGCTAGGTGTTAGGATTAATTAGGATCAGTAGTGATCAATAGACACCTTTTAGGAAGAGACACCCTTTCATAGAAAGGCACCCTTTGGGGGCACCCCTTGGGCTTGTATATATATGTAACACACAACACAATAATCAATTATCAGTTCCCATTCTCATTTTCACTCAACACGTTATCATGCACTTTGCTCTCTACTGGGCACAAGAAAGAGAGAGAGCGTCGTAAGGCTGCTTCGCATTTGATAAGTCAACAAACAATTATGTGTGCCCACAACTCCTGATGGCCATTCCGCAAATAAGATGGGAGGCTCATAGGTCTGAACGATTTGGCAAGGACAAAGGCACACATGAAGGACTACGGCCATCGGCGTTGGCTACCATTCTAGGCTACTCTCTGCTCCGCAGGGCCACACACCATTTGGTGCTAAGCCTTCAACGCCTTAATGCGTTGCTGCCTATCTGGACAATGCAAAATTACCAAAGTAAATTTGCATTATGTTGTTTGTATTTTTTTATACTTGATTTCATATTGTACATTATGTAGTAAAATGCAAAAATAAAATTAAGGTATATAAATCTAAATTTTTGGAACAACACAGTATAATGGAGACCTAGGCACTGGCTGCAATAACTTTTATAAAATTGTAAGAAGTTCTATAAAATTTATTTGCCCTGAGACCAAGCTTTTAGGCAGCAAGTTTCTTGTCCATTATTGAGAGGTCTACATCTTATGATGATTACCTACATTGTGTATATCCAAAATTTACACAGGAATACAAACATCTATTTTTATGTTGTTATGTCACTGTTGTGATTACCATGGTATATAGTTGTGGTTTGAATTTATTTCTTTGTACATTACAATTAAATATCTTATAATTGTTTTGTTGATTCAATCAAACCATTTTATTTGAGATCATATACAGGTTATCATAAACAATTCTTTGGTTATCATCATAAAAGAAAATTGCAATAAATTATATCTTGTTTATTTTGATTACTAAACATAAGGTAATGGAGTCTAAGGCACTGGCTGCGTTTAATTCATGTTTGAATTATTCTGCCCAGAGACCAGGTCTTAGCAGTGATTCATCACCCATTACAGAGAGGTCTACATCTTGTTTTTCCTAAAAACTCGATGGTTACCTATGCCGTGTTTTTATTCAAAATAAAGGTTTTAGATTGTAATAAATGGTCTACATCCTTGTGATGATTACCATTTTCATCATATTGTTGTTGATAAGTATACAAAGTGGTAGAGTTCTAAGCATTGGCTGCATCTAATTCACTTATGAATTATTCTGCCTAGAGACCATGCTTAGACTGCAATGATTTTGCCTACCATACGATCTACTCTTTGTTTTAACACCGAGATTATCCAATTTGTGTTTATCTACATTTATGATTTGTTGTTTGGTCTACACATTTATGTGATTACCTACAATACTCCAAAAACTATGATAAGATATCAATTAAGCTTTAACAATTACATATACATTGCAATTTTTACCATATTGATCCTTAATTTACCATAAGGTAAATTAATTAGTACATGATTGATCATGTAGAAATATGGCTACTAAAGAATTCGAGAAACTTAATTTAAATAGAAGAGAATTATGCCTCGTGGACTTGATCCAAAGTGTGGACTTTTGCACCACAAACTCTATTCTTCAGGAGATGAAATATTTCCAAACCCTTAAGACAAAGGAAGGAAATATTATGACCATTGCTGGTCAAGATGCAATAATAGCTGGCTTAGGCCAAGCCATTATTACTCTCCCTATGGGCACACAAATTTTACTTGAGGATGCCTTATTGTATCCTGATTTGACTCGTACCCTTTTGAGTAATAGAGATATCCGTAAGAATGGTCTTCATGTTGAAACACATGAAAATAATAAAGAAGCTTTCCTTCTTCTAACTAAACTTATGGGATTTGGCAAGAAAATTTGTGAAAATTTTTCTTCACTCCAATCTGGATTGTACTTTACTTACATAAATCCTATAAGAGTATTCTACTTATAAGATAACTTTCCAAAATATCGATGCATTCCAAAATTGGCATGATCGACTTGGACACCCAGGAATTGGGATTATGAAAAAAATTATTAACAACTCTATTGGTCATAGCTTACATTCTCTGAATTCTCAGTTTTTATGTGCACCGCATGTGCCACAAGAGAATTAATTTTAAGGCCCTCTTACCTTAAAATTTCATATGTGAGCCACTCAAGTTCTTGAACACATTCAAGACAACCATATGGGTCTATTTGGCCAACCAAATAGACCATTTAAGTGCTTTAAAAAATGCTAATTGATGCATTTGATAAATAGTTCCACATGTGTATTCCTTACTCATAAGGTATCATAATTTTACCAAATTTATTGATCAGATTTTTAATTTGATGCAACTTATCCTGGATACATGATCAAATCCATTGATTTGGAGTTATTTGGTTTTGGGAACTATAGCACTAAGTATCATCCATTATGGGTTAACTAAAAATCTTTTATTGAGATAATTCATTTGCATGACCAGCAAAGAATTGAAATTTGGCAATATCTAGTTGGTACTATGTGTATTTACACACCGCATAATTAATCCAAATTCATTCAACTGCAATCATACGGCTCCCTCCGTTGCAGTATGTACGTGGAAATTTGACCTCAATCATATATTTCCTGTTGCATGTTGGTTATGTTTTGCATATACCAATATCACCACCTCAACATACATCTATGAGCATTAGGGGCCAACAGAGGGTATGATTATCCGTCATTCAGATAATACCTAAGATCTTCTATGGGGATTTGTATACATGCTCGTACGTTGATCATATTTTGAGGACGATTCCAGGCATTAGGGGGAGATTAATACCACAAAATAGAATGCTAGGAATAAGAAAGTTTATCACATTGAGTCCTCACACCCACATACCAAAGAATATCTGAACCTTAGTTCATAATATTTATTTGTAATACATTACAAATAGTCTGCCAGATGCATTTGCTAATCAAAGTATCATCATATCCAATTCTATGGATAAATATACCAGAAAGAGTGAAGGTACCAAATAAAATCACTCAACTCCCAAATCAAAATAAGAGGGGGAGAAATATGGTCATCTGGGATATAGCTTATTACAAGCATCCGCGGAACAGGGGGAGACGTCCTCCAAGATAGTAAATGCAAAAGCAACATCATACATGTTGTTTGACACTTCATGGATATTGAAATCCAAAAGCCGGTGAATGTTAGCATTCTAAAGCCCAGTATAAGTGCACATAAGTTTAGACACTAGGTCATTGGAACAACCTAATTCCATTGTTGTGGGAAATGACATGGAGTTTCTAAAGGTTATTATTTTCACATGCTATATTGATTCCATTGAATCAATCATACAAAGACTACAAATTGTCGACATATACTCCTTCTCAAGATTGCCATACACCTTGAACTGGATCCAGACCGAAAGTCCTAGGCAGAGTGTCTCCGCACTCAAATTGGGTCAAATTAAAGGTGGCAATTAAGGAGAATTGCTCTTGTTCAATAGTGAGAAGTATTTACCACAGTAATATCTTCTTCTCATATTGCATTCTTTATGAAAACAAGGCGGTGAAACAACAAGAGCTTGTAGCATATGGTTTCATGAAGAAATCGAGCAACATACCTTTCATGGTATATGTGAAAAATTATGTTCCAACATTCAACCATTGGCAGACTAAATAAATTGGATTAGTTCAGACATATAAAGTCATCAGTAGACTATGTTCTGAATTGAAATTGCAACATACGTTATGTTCAACTCAGGTCATTGTATGACTTGAAGAAGTCAAGTTGATTGTGGTACAATTGACTAAGGGAGTACCTTCCACAGAAGAATTACTCCAATTACTATAATTGCATATGTGTGTTCAAAATAATCCAAACTGGATTTTTTTTCATCATCTCGACACACAATACAAACAAGCAATCATTTTAAGACGGAATTTGAGATGAATATTTGGTTAAAACCAAATTATGCTTAAGTTTACAACTTAAACACATATATCAATTTTTAGATATTGTCCATCAATATCAAAATAATATTGGATAATCATATCTATCATCACTTATGGTCATTTAATCCCTAAAGATGGATAAATTACCATCTAGACCCTGGGATAACAACTACAGTGCCATAAAAGCGCTCATATCTTGCAAATCGCAGAAGGCCAAATATTGCATTTGCAGATAAGTTACTATAGCTCAAAATGTGCAACTCCTTCAAGCCATTTGGCAGGAGTCAAACTGGATATCAATAGATATATTATGGCACCAAACATCATGATTTATTCAATCAAGATATAACCATAGTGATTCTAAGTTACTAGCTAAATAATCCCCATACTGCTAGAACACAAACTGATATCATGATGGTATAGTTCTAATGGGAGTCAATAGACTCTAACAACTACATCCATCTATCATTCTAAAACACCAATTGGGTCTTAGGGGAGATTATTCAAATATGATCCACAGATTATAGTATTGATCTCAAAACTTTGTTATGAGTTTTTCCTCTCAAGGTTTTCTCATATAAGTTTACAATGAGACAATAATCACATATGCCATATTATTTTCTCCTCATTTTCCCACCGGGTTTTAAAGGAGTTTTTGATGGCATATACACATACAATTAGGTTTCTCCTTAAGTTTTTCCCACTGGGGTTTGAGGAGTTTTGCCTGGTATATTAATCTACATTGGTTTTTATTCCTACAGGGTTTTTCCAAAGCTTCAAGCAATAACTGATGAACAAACAATGGTACCCACAAGAAGTCAATTGATCAAGGGGGAGTGGATTAGGATCAGTAGTGATCAATAGACACCTTTTAGGAAGAGACACCCTTTCATAGAAAGGCACCCTTTGGTGGCACCCCTTGGGCTTGTATATATATGTAATACACAACACAATAATCAATCATCAGTTCTCATTCTCATTTCACTCAACACTAGGTACGTTAAACGAAACGACCATAATCTCCTTTTCTTTTGGAAGGAATATGCTGGGCATTCAAGAGGGAGGGGCAGGCACTATAACGTCAAACTAAAATGGTTTGGAGGGAGTGTATATATATATATATATATATATATATATATATATATATATATATATATATATATATATATATATATATATATATATATATATATATATATATATATATATACACATACATATATATATATAGATAGATAGATAGATAGATATAGGCAGAGTTAAGAGTTTCCTTTGATTGTAACCGGAGCATGATCAGAAGCTCACAACAATGCTCTTCTTTTTTTGTCTTTCTATGACAGAGCTGTGCATCTTGACCTATGAGTTGCCACCTGTCCGATCCATTGGAAAGAACTAAACATGTATGGATCGGAATGGTGTGATGACGTGTGTGCACGTGCGTCATTTTGCAATTAAAAGACAGAGAATGTCTCTTTCAATAGCATCGTTGTGATCAGAAGCTCACAACAATGCGCTATTATTTTTTTTCTCTGTGTGTTTTTATGACAGCTGCATCTTGACATATGAGTTGCGCGATCATTTTGCAATTGAGAGAGAGAAGAGACATGCTTGCTCTTATTAGCTTAACCATAATCCGAGGACCCCTCCTGAAAACCGCAAACTCTCGCAGGTGTGCCTGCACCAAAAATTCCCACTTCTTCATTCCCCACACTATAAATACCTGGGCACGGTGCCGTCGCTAAAGGCCATCCAGCCACACGAACAATCACTCTAGAGATCGAGTTGTTCAAACCACACCCACAACCACTGACCACATGGCCACCAGCAGCAAAGCCCTCCCGGTCGCCGCCGTGGCAATCGTCCTCCTCCTCGTCGTTGCGGCGGCGCCCGCGGCTGAGGCGGTGTGCGGCATAAGCAACGACCAGCTCATGTCGTGCCAGCCGGCGGCGACGAAGACGCCGGCGCCGCCGACGGAGGCGTGCTGCGACGCGCTGGGGACAGCCGACCTGGGATGCCTGTTCGGGTACATAAACTCGCCGTGGGTGACCGTCTACAACATCGACCCCGAGAGCGCCAAGCAGCTGCCGCCCAAGTGCGGCCTCGCCACGCCACCAAACTGCTGATTCTGTGGGGTGATTTCCATGTGTGCTCGTCGTGTAATAAGTTTTGTAAGTGTGTGCAGTGTGTGTCGGTGTGTGGTTGTCACTTGTCATGTGTACACATCCATGCTGCATGTGTGGTTTTGGCCTGCGTTGCGTGCGTGTGTTTAATTTGTGTCACTAGCTTTAATTTGTCCATGTGTGCTCGGTGGTGCATATCAACAAGTTGCAACTTTTTTTTTCGGAAACTCATCTCGAAAGAACTCCGAGGTTAGGTGTGCTTAGCCCGGAGTAATTTCATGATGGGTGACCGACCGGGAAGTCCTTCTCAGGTGCGCATGAGTGAGGATAAAGTGCGTAGAAAAGACTTGTGTCGGTCTGTGAGGGAATTCTGGAGATCCTAGAGAGCAGTCAGACGTAAGCGGGCCCGGCCTCGGGGAGGCGGGACGTTATAGATGGTGTGCGTGTATGCCGGGCAAGTTTCTTTGTTGCTTTGTCGTCTCTATGTACAACGGTGCGCATGTTTGCTGGTTTTGATCCAAACATCACTGGCTTGCATGTGTCTTCATTCAGTTCACGTGGACAATTATTTCTGCAATAAGGACTAGATCTCTGAATTAATGTATACGAGACAATGCAAATTAAAACATTTTTCTCATTGGGTTATATTAACTGAAAGAGGGTTGAGCTAGGATCTGAGAAAGAAAGTGCACCATTTAGTCCCGGGCATTCCTTTGAGCCGGTACTAAAGTTTTTTTCCAAATAAAAACACACACATGCTTCTATGCTCCTCTCGTCCCTTTCTCTCTTCTCTGATTTTCCTTTCCACTACTGTCTCCTCCATCTTTCTTTTAAGTTCTTCAAGAACTATCATCTCAGTTCTTCGAGAACAAAGAAGAGACAAAGCATATACATATCGAAAGAAAAACTGAGAAGAAAGAAAGAGAAAAACTGAGAAGAAAGAAAGGAACGAGGAGCATAGATTACAAAATTCATTCTCCTCTGTTCTTCACTTATAATACAAACATTCAAACCGAAATTCATTCTGAGATTACAAACATTCACCAGAAAAATTTATACAACAAGAGATATTTAGAGGAAAAAAATTCACGACAACATATAAAAATCTAGACCCGCGAGCGCCCGCCCGCGCCGGCCGCCTGGGAACGCCTGCTCTCCCGCGCCGCCGTGCCGCTTGCTCCCGTGCACGAGCCTGCGCCGCCGCTGTGGCGGCCGAGGCCGGGGCCTGCGCCACCCCCCACACATCTGGATCTATAGAGGGAGGAAGAGAGAGCAGGTTAGAGATAAGGAAGAAGAAGAGAAGGAGATAAGGTTGGAGGAGAAAAGGGAAGGAGATAAAGGAAGATGAGAGAGAGGGAAGAGGCCTGCATGCTGTCAGATATTTTTGGGGGTGAAGATTGGTACGGGTTGAGGTTTGAGCCGGTACTAAATTTCTTTGGGGGTAATTTAGTACCGGCTAAAAACACCGGCCGGTACTAAAAGGTCATCGGGTTGTTGTTTTTGGTGCTCGTTGTGTCAGTTAGTACCGGCTGATATCCTTACCCGGTACTGAAGAGCACCTCGGAGCACTATTTTAACAAACTGGTACTAAAATCGTATTTTAGTACCGGTTTAAACGCAACCGGGACTAAATAATTAGGGATCAAAGGTCATTTCCTTACTAGTAAGGGGATCGAGCGAGGATCTGAGAAGAAAAAACGATGAACTGATTAGGGATACTGATGAGTGATGGCAGCAAATTTGACAGTGTTTACGTGCTGTCGCTTTTAGTGACTGGCTCGAAGGATCATGGATGGAATGTGTACACGTGCTGGCACCCACATGCAGCTATCGCCATCTACTAGCTGATGGTACATGCGGCCCGTGAGCAAGAGAGGCGCCTACTTTTTATTTGCCCAGATGTGTACGATCGATCGACGTCGATGGGATGGCGAAGTACACCGAAAAGCTGTATACCTTATACGCGGTGTCAATGCTATCGCCGCAAACGGCAAACCGAGACTCCCGTTTATTTGGGCCGGCCCACAAAGCCATGACGATGGCCGGCAGCACATGCACGCAAAGTTTTGTTACTTTTTTTTACCTTTTTTCTTTCAATTTTTTCTTTGGTTTATTTTTTCTCTAACTTTTCTATTTTTTCTATTTATTTTTTAAATTTATTCTCTTCTACCGTGTAACCTTTTTCATCCGTCTACTGTATTTTGTTTCACATGTTAATATTTATATTGTATCTATATGATATTTTTGTTTCTCATGTATAATATTTTGTTACTTCTGTTTCATTAGTTTAGATGATTTTGTTGCACATGTTAAAATTTATGTTCCTCTTGTACGATTTTGTTGTTCCGTGCAGCCACATGATTCGTTCTCATTGTTAAAATCGGATGAATTGTTCCTTCTTTTGAAAAAATGTTCCATATTTTTTTAATCTAAACATATGCATGCAAGTGTGGTCTAGTTTTAAAGATTGCGTCGAAAGAAATACAACGGTGCAATCAGAATTTGATTTGGACACTCGCTTTATAAGATATAAATTGTTTTTGTGTTTGTTCTTTGTGTGGCCCGTACTTGTGAGATAAAGGTGGGTGAGAGCGTCGGGCGTTGCGCGGGACGCGCAGGCAGCGTCCCCGCACATGCGGTGCATAGTGTCCGTACACGTTTTTGGGATTGATTCGTCGTTCACCAGATCTCAACAA
Organism: Urochloa ruziziensis; assembly: GCA_015476505.1. Classification (NCBI taxonomy): domain Eukaryota; kingdom Viridiplantae; phylum Streptophyta; class Magnoliopsida; order Poales; family Poaceae; genus Urochloa; species Urochloa ruziziensis. Next base: position 18,610 of record WEIB01000132.1, read on the forward strand.
CAATGATGCGGCCGGTGTGCAAACCGATAGCCTCTTATTGAGCCAAGTGTTTGGAGCTGGGCTAGATAATCACTCGTGGAGCAGGAAATGTAGTTGTCAGGGCCGGGCCGGCAAAATTAAGACCACTATAGAAAACTCTAAAACAACAGACCTAAAACTATACAGCAATAATACAAATGTTTAAGATAAAATATATTGGAATAAATCTATACATTCTTGTTTTTTGGTTTTGTATCATATAATCATATTTTCTAACAAGTTTGCAAAAAAAATGTATTCAATTATGGAACACTAGACCTCAAGTCTAATTAATACACATGTAACCAAAAGATTAATAGCCCGGTTGTACCGAAGCTCTTTTCATCACGCTCGGCCCCGGAGGTAGTTGCCTCAGCCGTCGCTCGCCCGCTCGCGCCTGACCGCTCCAGTGACGCTCGCCCGAGGGAAGGACGCTACATATAAATGTGTGAGGACCAGTGATCATATATTTATTGGTAAACTTAGCGAACAAGAACCGTAGAATTGCATTTAGCAAACACGAATTGAGTTATGCACCAACTTGAGTACATATTTGGTTTTATTGCATTATAATTTGTAGATTGATTTTACTGTATAATTGAACACTTAGACAGATCTTATAGGATTAAGTTACTAATAAGTAATAACATAACCTCTGCACAAAATGAAATACTTGATGTTGCAGTTTTTTTTAAACCAAAGTATTTAAAAACCACAGTTTTAAAACTAGAGCCTTGTATTACTAGAGTATTTGAAAACTATAGTTTTCTATGTTTTAGCAGAAACAATGACGTGTTTTCTATTTGGAGTATCTGATGGCAATACTATACTTTAAAAATTTGCCGCCAGGACCCGTGTACATGCGTGGGCTATTTACTATTTAAATTAGTACCTTTTACCCTAGGCTGTAAGATGTCATGGCGTGCATTTTTTCCAACGTGGCTTCCTTCCAAATAAAAAAAAACAACATTACTGGTGGTTCTGCTTTTCTCTTTGAATTTAGACTGAGGAGTCTAACAGAGTTTTCTTTAAGATCTGATAAAAAAGATAGATTAATTAACAGCATCGCTATTAAACAAATAGGGCTGGACGCCGAGCCAGCTCGAGCCTGCTCGGCTCGGCTAGGCCTGGCGCATTAGGTTAACGAGCTGGCTCGGCTCATTAACAAAACGAGCAAAAAGGCTGGCTCAGCTCATTAGACTCGCGAGCCAGCTCGTTAGGCTTGAACGAGCTCGAGAGCCAAATGTAAATTTAGGATTACCACCTCAGCATATACAAAACATAAAAAATAATAATAACAAAGTTATAAACTTTAAAATTCACTATACATGGCTTGACTCAACTAGCTCGGCTTGGTTCCAATAGCTCGGCTCCCTTTGTTAAGACCTTGTCCTTCTAGCTTGGTTGGCTTGCGAGCAGCTCGCGAGCTGGCTCGTTATCCAAACGAGCAAAATTAGCAGCTCGGCTCGTGAAAAAGTCCACCGAGCCGAGCCGAGCCGAGCCGAGCCGTGAATGAGCCGAGTCAGCTCGCGAGTTCTTGGCTTGGCGTCCAGCCCTATACACAAACAAGTATGATCCCATAAACAAGGATAGTGTTTGACTATTGTCCAGGAAAAAGATCTGAGCAGAGTTTCCGAAACGGTAGAAAATCTCCAGTTTTATCGACACTGCAATTTCTAAAATTCCAATGTTTTTGCATCCGAACACCACCTTTTCTTCCAACTAGCATGGCGTGGTAGGTGCCACACAATAAAAAATTCTAATTAAAAAATAAGTTTGAAACCATTTCATAATTATCAAAAATTCAATATGAGAAAATTCTCTCAGTGACACTAAAAAATGACCAAATCCCTTTCATGGCCATGAGAAAATGATCCTTCCCTATCTGTCACTCATTGTTAAATTTCTTACCACTGTGACACCGCCGTCCATTCCGTCTCGCATTTCCGGTTGTTCTTCATGGGCCCATGTTAGATTATGAGCCTTTTACCTGTATACCATTAAAAAAGTTCATACAGATCTACATGCCACTAAAAAGTTGCTTCGCACCTTCACGCCATCCACCTAAACTTTTTTTTCACCCCTGAGCCATTCTGTCTGGTTCTCACTGTTTGGAAGTTCTGACATGTGGGACCAGCTAGTAAAATGACAATTTTACCCTTGCCAGCATGTGGGGCCCACATGTCAGCATTTTTTTCATTTTCTTCCTCTCTCTTTCTCCCCACACCGCCTGCCTCCTCTTCCCCCTGCTCCTGCTTCACGCCTCCGCCGGCGGCGGCGCCGCGCCCTCCCCACCACCACCCTTCTCCGTCCGGCCTTCCCCGTGCTCCGCCGCACCGTAGACCCACGCCGGCGACACGCACTCCTATTGGTCGGCCACCGCCTCCTCCCGCTGCGAGACCCAGCCCTCCTCGTCCGGCAACGGCGGCCTCCAGACGTTCCCCGCCAACACCTCCTCCACGAGCACCACAAGGGGAGCAGGGAGGTGGCGGTGCAGCCCACTGCTCACCTCGCGGCTGTCGGGATCAGGCCCTCCGCCGCCCGCCCCTGCTCGATCCGGAAGGAGCAGAGGTTGGGAGAGGGAGGTGGCGCTGATGAGGCCAGAGGAGCGGCGGGCATGGGCCGGAGGAGAAGGGGCCGACGCCGGGGAGGAGAAGGGGCCGACGCCGGGAGGAGAAGTGGCCTGCAGATATTGAGAAAGAAAGGGAGAGAAAGGAAATGAAAAAAAACTAACATGTGGGCCCCACATGCTGGCAAGGGTAAAATGGTCATTTTACTAGCTGGTCCCACATGTCAGAACTCCCAAACGGTGAAAACCAGACGGAATGGCTCAGCGGTCAAAAAAGTTTAGGTGGATGGCATGAGGGTGCGAAGCAACTTTTTAGTGGCATGTAGGCCTACACAAACTTTTTTAATGGCATATAGGTAAAAGGCCCTTAGATTATGTGTGCAGTGACCAAATTGCGCTTGAGAAAGAATAGGTAGTCTAGGCCGAACCGGCATGAGCCCGACCCTGACTCGTCTCCCCGTCTCTCTCGTTCTCTCTTGTTCCTCTCTCCCGTACAGAACCCTAGATCTAGTTGTTGGGCGTCGCAGGCAAAGCCATCTCCTGCGCCATGGCCGTGGGCAGCGCAGGCGGCAGCACGGGGAACAACAACACAATGAGCATGCCAGAGGTGGACGACAGCACGGGGAGCGGCGACACCATGAGCTCAGGCCGCACCAGGGCCGCGGGTGCCATGGCCTGCAGCTGGGCAGGCGGCGGCGCCACGGCAGGAGGCCACCATGGGCGCGAGCGCCCTGGGAAGAGGCGCCATGGTTGAAGATGGCATGGCTGCATTATCTGAAGGGTTAGTCCCTGGTTCGTTTTTGCATTTTCGCCTTTTGTTACTTGTTTGAGCTCTAGTTAAATTTGCTAATGCTAGGACGATGATGTGTTTTAACTAACAGGATGGATGGAGCAGCATGTTATTTGTGGAAAATTAGGCTCATTTGCAACCCTAAAAAGGCTAGAAAAAATATTAGTTGTTAAGCTTTTGACAAAGAAGTTGATTTTGATAAGGCAAATTTTAAGGACTTAGTTGAATCAATCGTGAATCGGTTCCTGCTAAGATATCATGAAGTTGCACATGTCCAGTACTATGATGCAGTTCTGAGTTGATGTTCATGTTTGATAGTCACTTGAAGTCAAAGGTTGTAGACATGTTCATTGCACATGATGATCCATATGAACCCTACCAACCCATCACTAAATGGGATTTTGAAGATCAAAGAAAGCCTATGGAGTAAGAACCTAAGAACAGTGAACCTGAACCTGATGATGATAGTTATCTGCAAAATCCTTTACCAGAAAATGAATATGTTGAGATTGATGAGGAGAACATGTACTTAACTAGCGAGCCTGATGTTGTAGCTTTGGCTGTTAGTTGTGATAAAGGAAAGGACATAGACTATGATCCTGAGGATGATGGGGATGGGGATGAGTTAGAGGATGGAGAGGAGGAGGACAAAATTCAGGAGCCAGATCATCTCCCATAGGCAGCATATGATCCAGAGGATCCTCCAATGACAATAGGCAACACATATCCTAGTATGTTAAAGTTCAAGCTGGCACTATCACAACATGCAATTAAACCTGAATTTGAGTTCAATACAGAGAAGAGTGCGCCAAAGAGGTTCAGGGGATATTGTTCTAGGAAAGAAAAAGATAACTGTCCTTGGAGGATACATGCTTCTACAACGGAGGACCTGTCCACCGTCGTGGTAATTGACTAATCTCTATGCATCTAACTATGATTGTTGTAATAAATTTCTGCAGCTGATTATGCATCATTTTTGTAGGTGAAAAATGAACCCTTGTGATCATGAATGCTCTAGCACCTCGAGGAATGCAACCAAGTTTTGGATATGTTCTAAGGTAAAGGACTGGCTCATAACTTTCGGAGCCTCAACATTGAAAAAGAAGCAGAAAGAAAATTACAAGGTAAACATCCCCTACAAGAGAGTCTATATGGGTAAAGAGTTAGCGTTGAAACAAATTTATGGTGATTGGGATAGTAGCTTCGACAACCTATATAGGTTTAAGGCAGAAATTGAGAACTCTTGTCCTGGTATTATGGTTATTATTGATAATCACAATATAAATGGAAAAATCAGATTTAAAGGATTGTCCGTTGTTTTGAAACCTTGCATAGATGGGTTCCTTAATGCATGCACACCCTATTTAGTAGTAGATGGCTCCTTCTTGAAAGGGAAGTTCAAGGATCAGTTAGCAACTGCTTATGCTGTTGATGCCCATAATTGATTGTATCTAGTCTGTTGGGGAGTGTTTGATTCTGAAACAAATGACAATCGGATCTGATTTAGGAAAATGCTTAGCGAGGCTATAGGATCACCTCAGGGGTTGCCAATATGCACGGATGCCAGACATCTAGTCATGACTGGGGTAAAGGATGTATTTCCATAAGGAGAACATAGGGAGTGCATGTTTCACTTAGTGCCCAACTTCAAGAAGAAGTTTCATGGGAAGGTGTTTGATGATCATCTTTGGACAGCAGCTTACTCATGGAACCTATATATATTTTAGAAGCATTGGCATGCAATGGAGGAAGCAAAGCCAGCAGCAACCGCATATCTGAGGAAGAGCCACACGAAGTTATGGCCTAGAGATCAGTTCTCTACCTGCAACAAGGTGGATTTTGTGACTAACAACTTGGCAGAGTGTTTCAACAATTGGATTAAATACCACAAGTCCTTGAACTTGGATGACTTGATGAAGAAAATTAGGAAATTGGTCATGCTAAAGTGGAATGATAGGAGAAAAATCTCAAGCAAGCTAGATGGGAAGATTTGTCCACACATAGTCAAGAAGTTGAATGAAATGAGTAGAGACTTAAATTTGGATGTGGTGGAATGCTTAGAAGAAGTTGGTGAAGTAACTGTCTTGAGAGGAAGTGGCTTCAAGTTTGTGGTGAACTTGCATCCAAGGACATGTACTTGTAGACAATGGCATGTTTTTGGCATCCCTTGCAAACATGCTATAGCATTTATCACATCCCTTAGCAATGCACCTCTAGAGAATTATGTGCAGTCATATTACTCTATTGATAAATTTAGAGCTGCTTACAATAACCTAATCCCTTCTATTCCTGACAAATCACAATGGACAAAATCTAGCATGGTTTTTTATGCATCCACCACTACTGAAAGCCACAACTGGTAGGAGAAAGAATGAGAGGCATAAAGGAGGTAATGAAAAGAAAAAGAAAAAGGGCAGCACAAATGCCCTATTTGTACAGACTATGAGCATCACTATCAAAATTGCAGGAGGGTAACTTGAGGACATTGTAGCTATGATGGCTGAGAGGTAATAAAATGTCTATATTAACATATTTACTTTGCAGAAATTATACATGTTCACTACTATTTTATTTTCATATTTTGTTTGACATGTAGAGAGCCGCCAAAGAACAAGAGAACCACCAAACAAGCATCTCAGTCAAGCATTGTCCCTTCTCATGACCAAGCACCAACATCGTCCACTATGTCTTATCCACCAAGGTAAGCTGTTTTCCCTGTATTCTCACTGCATGACAATATTAACTTTTTTCTCCTCACCATAGCCAAAGCTTAGAACCAGCATCAATCTCTGTAATGTGCTAAAATGAATGCTTCCATGCATATGTACAGGTGCAGGTCCAGTGGTGTCTCAAATCAGCTTAGCATTGAGAGTAGCCAACATCTGATGGCCAACATCATGTTGCACCATCTGTTATAACCAAGGCTAGAGGTCCTGCGAAGGTGAAGGCAAAAAGGAAAAGAAATGACCTACCTAAAGAGAAACCAAACGTTCCACAAATGTTTCCAGACAGCCTTGCAATGGGCACAAGAAGTAAAAGATGCCTCAGCTTGTGAACATGTGTTATTATGAGAACCTTTTGTTTAGGACCTATTTTATCATGCTTTGTCTGTCTTTTGACACTAAATGTCTATCTCGTTGTTGCTGGTCCCTTTGAGACATTGAACTTGCAATATTATGTACTACAACACATTGAACTTGTAGCACTTGTGGGCTATCTGTTACATTTTTGTTGGGTCCTTCATGCTTGCAGAGGCTATCTGTTACCTTGCTTCTATCTGTTCAAATATGCATATGCATTGCTTGTAACAGTAATCGCTTCTCACATTCAAAAAGAAAATAAATAAATATTATTACTTCATTTCCTTCAGATAATTATAAAAACAATTTGCTAAATCGTTACAAACATACGTATCTGCAAGCGATAGAGCACAAAATGTTTCATGCAGATTACAGGGCAAATTTGTCTATTTATGTGGCACTTCACGGCGTTCAAGCCTCAAACTGACGGCAGTGTCATAGGGGTAAGAAAATTTAAATTGGGTGCCAGGATAGGGATGGATCATTTTCGCAAGGCCATGGAGGGGATTTGGTCATCTTCTAGTGTCACGAAGGGAGTCTTCTCATTAAATATATGAATATAGTATATATAAAAGTATATGGGAAACAAATTTCAGATTATGAAAGCTTAAAACTGTACTGCAAAGCTACACTGTGTAGCCTCTTGAACGACCACTAGGACATAGACGAAGCAGTCGTTCAGGGAGCGAGCAGTCGCATCAAATAGTCCCCAAAAATGTTATCGCCCGCCTATCTCGAGCATGATCGTCCGCGGTAGTCAAGGTTCTGGAGGCTGTGCTCTTGCTAGTACCATGCGCACAGTGCCAGGCGATGCGAATAAGAGAAACATAGCAAGCAAAGATGGAGAAGGGAAAGATCTCCAGAACATGAGTATCTATTGTGTTGATGTGTTTTGAGGAGGAGTGGGGCGCCTTATATAGGCGGGCAGGAGGGCTAAGGGGATGAAACTGGATACCAAGACTATGGTAAGTAATAAATTCTCTAATTGACTCTCACAGCTATAGTAAGCAACCGATTTCTTAATTGACGCCCACATGTATGGTAAACAATCAATTCCTTAACTCCTTGATTGATTGGCCATTAGCCAAGTTAATTGAGGTAATCCTTGATTGATTTGCTATTAGGCAAGTTAATTGAGGCAATTCTTGATTAGTTAGTGCCTCAACGCATGCACACAACAAGAAAGGAAAGAGCACTAAAGGAAAAAAATCATCAAATCGAGAAAGAGGAGAGGGGGTGTAATTCGTGGGTGGGATTGTGAGTGGATACGATGGGAGAGAAGGGCGCGTTGACAAAAAAATTGGGCGGGGGAGGTCACAGAGGGGATTTTCAATGTGAAAATTGGTCTCCTCCCCTCGTGGTCGTCCGTTTTTGGCCTGCCATGTAGGCCTTTTGTGAGGGGTAAGAGGTTGGTCTGTTAGATATAGATAGATACTTAAGTATTCTATAAAACCATGACATTTCTTTAAAACTCTAAAAATACTTTGTATCCAGAAGGACACTAGCCAAAGTATTTTTTAGAGTTTTAAAGGCAAATGTACTGCTAAAATACCTAAGTATTCTATAAAACCATGATATGAAATTAAATTGTTTGACACTTTAATTTATAAGCAGTACATTAGCAGTTAGGACAAAAGGCAAAAGGCCTGTTTCTTCAATAAATGTAGTCACACAAGTCAGTTAGGAAGATATTTTTTTCAATTAATTCACTTTTTTTTTGCAAGGTCACAACAATTGCAGCTCAGCACCATTATGATGAGCCGATCGATCCATTATTTCCATCCCGTATGCAGTTACATGTCTCTATTAATGGCTACATGCTCCTTTTTAACAAAAAAGGGCTACTTGAGCATCACCTAACGATCAACATGACTGCCAAAGGTGCCACCCTGTCCAGCATTGGTTCCAGATCCTATCAAGAAATGTTTGTTGCACAGGAACTATTTAATATTGCTGCGTGAGTGTATGTTAGTTAGGTTCTTCTTTTAAGCCAGAGGAACAAACTTCCATCAACATACTGGGTAGTCCAATAATTTTTTTGCCAATATAACTATCCATGTCTGCATACTCCTTAAATGGTTATATCCATTGTTAAAATCTCCTACATGAAAATGTTTAGGAGCAACAACATAAACCAAAATTGACTAGCAATATGTGTATCGAATTATTTCCCGAGATACAGCAATCACACTCCGGTTCAAACATGGACAATCTTTTCATAGATATAGTTTCGGTGTCTTCTGTTATTCTTTTGCTCTTAAGTTTTTGCTCTTGCCTTAGACACCTCAATTAATGGCTTCTAATGTGCTTCCACTAGATACATATGCAGTTGTCCTGGAAAGTTGAGACTGTTTTCCTCAACTATATATGTACTGATCGTGGCATAGAAATAGTAGGAAACTTTCGTCAGTTTCCTCAATGTTCTTATACATATATACTAATAACTAAAATTATTGCAAACAATTAAATATGGTAAAAAACAACTACCATTCTTGTCAACTTTTCTATCCACACTGACTAGCCACAGGAAAAAGTTATTCGAAAACAACAATTTATGGTCAACAAAGTTTGCCTGCATATATTTTTTTCCCATGATAATGCACTTTTATATAATTCATATGCAATCTGTACACTTTCACTTCAGTATTCACCAGCTTTGGTGGCTTCACGGCGGCTAACAACAGGTTCGTTGGTGGCTCTGTATAATTCTTCATTTAATTTGTTCTTATCGAGTCAACATAATAAAACAACTTCCACCACATCTTATTGTCTCATGCTTCAAGAAAGACATATACTAGCTTATTTGACACTTACCATTGTCTTCAGAAATCCTCTTTCTGAATATTCTCTCAGTCTGTAGGTAGTGTTGGCTCTTATTAATTACGGCTTCAAAACACTGTAGATAGTGTAGGCTCTTAATTTTTTTCTGAATAAAGTGTAGGCTCTTAATTACCACACCTACACAATAAATTAGACAGGTAGTAGATCAAAGTAGCGAAACACGGTGCTACGAAATCACCACAACATATCCTTTGGCAAGTATTTAAGAGCCTCATCATATGCCACAACAAAGCATCAAAGCCTAACAAACAAAACAAAAACAACGAGCACAAACAACCAGCTATAGTCACAGCTATAGTGATCGTCGATCCATGGCAGCATCACCGCTTCCGAGATGGGCACCGACACCGAGCCCAACCAGGCCGCTCAGGGTGCCAAACGCCAGCCAAATAGCAATATCTTCATGTAGCAGCTGGACGACTGTGTGCAGCTCATTGAGCTCCATCTTTGTGCCCTTGTTCCGGCGTTCTGCACCACTGCCGGTGGATGCTCCGGCCAATGGGGCGGATGACGGCGTACTGCCGGTGGATGCTCCGGCCAATGGGGCGGATGACGGCGACCGAGTTGGCTGTCATCCTCTCGACTGTGTTGGAGCAAGAAAACGTGGTCATCACCTGCAGGAGGCGAGCCCTATGGTATTCCTGACATGGGAGGACCTCACGGTGACAGCGTCCAGCGGGAGGGGAAGCCGTGCAGTGATTCTCGACAGGCTCAGTGGCTGTGCACGCCCGGGTGAAGTTTTGGCTCTAATGGGGCCTTCGGGTTGTGGCAAGACCACCCTACTTGACGCCCTGGCTGGTAAGTTGGATTGATATCCATTTTGCTCGCCTGATAGTTAATGTCTTTAGGACATGGTAACATGCATAATATAAGGCTAATGTCTTTATTTATTTATTTATTTATTTTTTTGGCGAATGTGACACATTACATGTTCAATATTACAGTATTGTTTAACTCTCTAGTCACCGTTTTGAGACTGCCCTAATCAATTTCTTTTTTATGTCCAAATTGAAAATGGAGGAAAGAAGTAATGAACTGCACTCCATTTGCGTGTATATAGTATATATATATACTGAACGTGTGCAATTTTTTTTTTCAAATTGATTTCTTATTGCATCTGCAAATTAAATAGTTTTGATTAAAATATATATTTGGAAACAACCTTAGAGTAAGCACGTATGATTGAACTATTGTTTTTTGTCAACAAGCATGATGAATGCACTAGCCACAAAATATTTGTAGGATCACCTGGCATATTTTTTTTAGGGAGGGTCAAAATTTGGCATCGGCCGGCCCAAGAAATAGGAAGATGAGCCACACAAAATAGATTTCTCTTGGAAGTGCATTTCCAGAGCCGAGCCACGTAAGGCTATCTGCAACACGGTACCCTCTAAAGCTTCCTGAACTAAGTACTATACAGGGTTTTCTTCAAAAAAATCACCTGCAGTGGTACCGTGTACATCGTCCTCTATTTTCCAGATCCTCCTCTCCGTCCTCCAAATTCCCAAGCGTCGCAGCTTCTCCTCTCTCCTCTCCCCATCGCCTATCCCCTCCTCCTCTCCCTGCCTTCCCCTCCCTGCTACCTCTCCTCTCCTCGATCATGCGTCCGGATCTTGCGCATTCGACCGGAGCTCGCCCAGCGGCCGGCGGCACCCGCGGCGGAGCTCGCACGGCCGGATCTCGTGCCGTCGGTAGAGCTCGCATGGGCCTGCCGGAGCTCCCGTGGCGGCACGGGATCTTGGCGGCGGGGAAGGGAAAGAGGGGTGGGGTGCGTGGTGGTTGTCGTGGCGGGCATCTCCCACTGTAGAAGTACGTCGCCGGCGCTGCCCACCCACCCCACCCCCCGGGAGGTGGTGTCGGAGGATTTAGAGGCTAAAGATAAGGTTCAACCTCGTGGGTCCCTCGCTGACATGTGGAACCAGCAAAAAAAGATGGAATAGAGGAGGGAAATAGGGGGTACCGTTGCAGCATGATGTTATTTAGAGAGTGTAATCTTTTAGAGAAGGATTGAAATATTCCTTTAGACGGTGATATATATTTAGTGGATACCGTTGCAAATAGTCTAAGATAACTGGTCTGCAAATAAGACCATTTCCAGGGCTGGGCACCTCAATAAAAGGGGACCTAGAATATTTTTAAGTACAGACGACTCTAGAGTGAGATTACGGTTTTTTTCTTTTGCGAATGTGACATTACGTGTTCAATATTACAGTATTATTTAACTAGCTAGTCACCATTTTGAGATTGCCCTAATTAATTACTTTTTGATGTCCAAATTGAAAAATGGAGGAAAGAAGTAATGAACTGCACTCCATTTGCATGTATATAGTATATACTGAACATGTGCAAAAAAAAATTCAAATTTATTTCTTATTGCATCTGCAAAATAATTTCGATTAAAATATATATTTGGAAACAACCATGGTTGTTTAATTAGAGTAAGCAAAATAATTTTGATAAAAATATATATTTGGAAACAACCATGGTTGTTTAATTAGAGTAAGCACGTATGATTGAACTATTGTTTTTGTCAAATAGCATGATGAATGCACTAGCCACAAAATATTTGTAGGATCACCTGGCATCGGCCGGCCCAAGAAATAGGAAGATGAGCCACACAAAATAGATTTGTCTTGGAAGTGCATTTTCATTGCCGAGCCACCTAAGATAACTGGTCCGCAAATAGGACCATTTCCAGGACTGGGCACCTTAGATGTCTAGATGGTCCTGACACGATGGGCGGCACGATGCACGACACTAAAAAACACAACACTAACACGACACTAACACAATGTCGTAGTGTCAGTGCCGACACGACACGATGGTTGGGCCGTGTTTGGGCCGCGACCTCGGCACGCAGTGCCAACACGAACACGACACGATTTTTGTCCAGGCACGATGCGGCACGATTACCTTGATCATAGTACTGTGAAATAGATGTCTCTGTTAAAATATTTGATGAGATGTATATATCTTTATATGAATTTATGATGTTGATCAATGTTCATATAAGTTCATGATGAAATGGATGAAATTGATGCATATCTAGATGAATTTGTGATGAAATATATAAAGTTTGGAATTGAATGAGTGGATGCATAGTGCCAGTGCCGGCACGAGCACGATGGGCCATCGGGCCCATGTGCCGACACGACACTATAAAAACGACATAGTGTAGTGTCTGGGCCAGAAGGTCGGCACGACAGCACAACGCGACACGACACGATTAGTGTTAGTGCCTATTAGTGTCAGTGCCTAATAGTGGCGGGCCAAATAGTGTCAGTGCCGTGTTGTGCCGGGCCGCCCATTTGGACATCTATTCATGCGTTTACAGGCCGGTCTGGCTGATGTACGTAACAAAGCCCTATAACTCATTTTCAGGGCAGGCCACCATAATTTAGCCGGTCCTGGAAAGAGATTCACTTTTAGGGCTAGTCGAGCAACCAGTCAAATGGTCCATTTTTAGAGTAGTAGATTACGTAGGCACGGTTGTAAAAAGCCCGGTCCTAGAAACACATTTTTGTTCGGCTTTGAAAATGGATTGTGGCGTAGTGGTGACCATGTTTTAGTTAGGTATAGCCCCTGGTCTTCAAGCACGCACGTCGCCCGTGCCATGATTTCGGTGACTTGACTGATATACGTGGATGTCTTCTACTAGAACAGAAATTAAAGTTTCTTCACAGACAAAAAGTGAATATGTGCATTAATGTAGGACGGCTCGGGACCGACAAGAAAAGGACGGGTGACATCTTGATCAATGGCCGGCGAGAGAAACTTGCTTTCGGAACATCCGTAAGTTAATGTCCTAGGATGTGAACATTCTTCAGTCAAAAAAAGGATGGGAACATATACTCCTATTCAACACAAGTAATAAAATTCGGACGTGTCCACACAACTAACACCCCTACAACTGATTGTATTATTGAAGGCCTACGTAACCCAAGAAACGTTGCTGATGGCGACGCTGACGGTGTCCGAGGCCGTGCACTGCTCGGCGCAGCTCCAGCTGCCGGACACCGTGCCGGCGGCGGAGAAGCGTGCGCGCGCCGACCGCGCGATCCGGCAGATGGGGCTCGCGGCGGTGGCAGGCAGCCGGATTGGCGGCCGCGTGTGCAAGGGGATCAGCGGCGGGCAGCGGCGGCGGGTGAGCATCTGCGTCGAGCTGCTGGCGTCGCCGGCGCTGGTGTTCCTCGACGAGCCCACCGGCGGGCTCGACAGCGCGGCGTCGCTCCACGTCATGGGACGAATCGTGACCCTTGCGAGGGAGGAGAGGATGACCGTCGTGGCCGCCGTGCACCAGCCCAGCAGCGAGGTGTTCGGGCTCTTCCATGGCCTCTGCCTGCTGGCCTACGGGAAGATGGTGTACTTCGGGCCAGCTGCGGATGCACTCGAGGTTAGTCTCTTGTTGCTGTAATGTTGGACCAAATATAATTCTACATTTTTATTAGTTGTGTGGTAGAGATATCACGGGTTTGTTAGAATTTTCAACTGTTATAGTTAGTTGTTGCTACTTCTGCTTTCAACACTAGCTATACATCTTAAAAGTCGTGCTTTTGTTGTTGTTGTTCATATGAAGCCACAAGGGCTACTATACGTCTTTGTCATTCAATGGTTATCTGTACTTGAATTGGCTCAAGTGGCTGTGTGCATATGTTATTTATAGAGTTAAATGCATAACTAGTACACAAACTTGGCTGAGAGGTGCATTTAGATACACCATCTCTCTAATTGCTCATTTGGATACAATAACTTGTCAGGTGGGTGCAAATAGATACATTATCTCTCCAAATACTCATTTAGATACAATAACTTGGCAGGCCGGTGTAAATAGGTACATCATTTCTCCAATTTCTTATTTGGGTGTAGTAATTTTGTAACTATAGGTGTGTGCTTGCTCATGAACGTGAAATGCGGACAAACTTTTGACATGCTAGCGGTAGATCTAGCACACAATATGTGTGAGGTTATGTGGTACTAAAAAAATATTGTAAGTAGAGCATGTAGAGCTTCTCGTGGAGCATGAAATCTGTGGACATGTTTTGCTTGTCCATGGATATGTTCAGCTCCTCAAAGATGGCATAAATCAAGCAACTTTTCGTAAACGAGTCATCGGGTGTGGAGTGCACAAGTGTTTATATTGACAGTTGTTCCATTATATGAAGAGAAGCAATTTGGGAATTTTTGTGACTTCTAGGGATTTTAAAATCTACGAAACGAGATGATGTACCTAAATGCACTGACCTGTCAAGTTATTGTGCTCAAATGAACAATTAGAGAGATTATGTATCCAAGTGCACCCACCAGCCAAGTTATTGTATCCAAATGAGGAATTTGAAAGATAATGCACCTAAATGCACCCACTTGCCAAGTTCATGTATGCATTTAACTCTTATTTATATTAGAAAGAGACAGATGGATCATGTACGATTTAACATATTTACCAAATATAGTTATCTTTTAAGTCGCAGCACATTAAGTCATGAATTAGAACTGTCTTTTTCTATACCCGACGACTAACTTTATAACTACACTAGCTACCTAAAAAAGACATAATATTCCCATAAACCAATACCCAGTATGTTTTGCATTTACACCCATCCAAATATATCCCTTGCATTGGTCACTATCTAAACAAAAATTATATCCTTCTCCACAAATAGTTCTTATAAGTACAACTTAGGGGGTGTTTAGATCCAGGGAGTAAAGTTTAGTCTGTTTCACATCGGATATTTTAATACTAATTAAAAGGATTAAACATGAGCTAATTATAAAACTAATTTCAGAAGGCCTGGCTAATTCACGAGACGAATCTATTAAGCCTAATTAATCTATCATTAACTTATGTTTACATTGTCAAATAATGGCCTAATTAGGCTTAATAGATTTGCCTCACAAATTAGTCTTCATCTGTGCAATTAGTTTTGTAATTAATCTACGTTTAATCCTCCTAATTAGTAATCAAGAATTTGATGTGATGGGACTAAACTTTATCCAAAGGATCCAAACACACCCTTATAGAATATGCAAAACCGTAGGTACTGGAAATCATGAACATATATAGTAAGATCTGTTTGCGTAAAATTGTTCATCTCTACGTTCTAATCGTCGCAATAGATAGAATTACGCAGTCAGATGCTCACTGGTCTCGACATAGGCGAACGTCCTGAGGCTCCAGGTGTCATATGCTCCGAGCCTCGGGTCTCCCTTTCCCTCTCTTCCCATCTTTAAATATTCTCTGACGCGCATGCTGCTGCTATGTTTACTGCATGAACACAAATGCAATTGCTCATTCAAGTAAAATTGTTGGTCTGTGTAGTTCTTTGATGCTAATGGCTACCCATGCCCCTTGAGAAGGAACCCTTCAGATCACTTCTTAACGATGATAAATAAAGATTTTGAGGTATCTATCTGGTATATTAAAGGTTACGCTTTGTGCATTATGGTCATATGTTTCAGTTCTCTGTGTGAATGTTTTCTTATGCTTCCAAGATAACGTTTTGGTAGGAACTTGAGGAAGGGACCACACTTATATTACCACGCGCAGCTGAAGTCATACAAACTTTAGTAGACTCCTTAATATCTCAGCGTAGTTCAGGAATAAAAAATGAAGCATTTGCAATCAAAGAGGTGAATCTCTATGTTTTGTCTGACAAGCTACCACTACATATGTATGCCTGATATTCTTACATGATCACATTTGAAATGATTCTGCAGGGTGCACCTTTAGCTAAGAAAAGGCAAGCTACTTTCTTTACCAAATGTGCAGTGCTAACCAGAAGATCATGTACTAACATGCATCGAGATGCGGGCTACTATTGGTTGCGCTTTGGTATCTATGTAGGCATTTGTCTAAGCATTGGCACCATTTTCTTTAATGTTGGCAACAGTTTTGCATCAATCCAAGTAAGAATCTTAAATCATCATGTACATGCTAAAGCACTACAAATCATGTGTATTATTTGATCTCATCGCACTCCTTGAGGATTTCAGGCAAGAGCTTCTATGTTAATGTTTACGTCAACTCTATTGACAATGATGTCAATTGGAGGATTCCCATCGTTTGTTGAGGACATGAAGGTACAAATGTTAATACCAATGGATATATGTCTTAGTTATCATGAATAATGTTGTAGACCTATATTTAATTTTTTTGTTTGTTTTGCAAATGCAGATATTCAGAAAAGAGCAGCTGAATGGTCATTATGATGCTACTGCATTTGTCATCTCAAACACACTCTCATCAACACCGTACTTAGGCATAATTTCCATAATACCAGGTGCAATAGCTTATTACCTGACTGGGCTTCAAAGAGGCTTTGATCACTTTGTATACTTCGCGGCAGTGCTATGGGCTTGCACAATGCTGGTTGAGGGACTCATGATGATTGTTGCAGCCATTGTGCCTGATTTTCTGCTGGGCATAATAACTGGTTCTGGAATGCAAGGGCTGCTGATGCTCAATGCTGGTTTCTTCAGGCTTCCAAGTGACCTCCCAAAACCCATATGGAAGTATCCAACATACTATATCTCTTACCACAAATATGCCACTCAAGGACTTTACAAGAACGAGTTCCTGGGTTTAACATTTGAAGATTTAGGAGGAAGGGGACTCACTCTTAATGGCGAGTACATCCTGAAGACCTACTTACAAGTGGAGATGGGTTACTCTAAGTGGGTGGATCTTGCAATATTGCTTGCCATGGTCTTGATCTATAGGATGCTTTTCTTAGTTACTATAAAGGTTGGTGACGCAGTGAAGCCAATGATTAAGTGTATATCAGTAAAAGTGTAATACAAACACGCTTTCTGTTTTCTTAAGTCATGCTATCATCAGTAGATTGTATTGTATATTTGTACTGTAACACTAAATCTGATGGAACCTGTTGAAGTTATCTAAGTTGGCCTTCAGTGTGTTACGTGGTCGCATACTTATACCTTGTTCAACTACCGACAAACAATGGCTGCGGCTGAGCAATTATTGAAGTCATATGAAGTAGTATCGAAGTGCATAGTGTAAAAACCAAATTGACATGACGACACTTTGGCTGAATGATACAAACAGCTACTGATCCCCTAGAATGGTACTTCCTCTTAGATTGATCTCCCTCTCAGGCCCTCTGATCCACGTCCTGATCGGGGACGCACCAACCCTAATGGTTGGCGGGCCCCTGTCGCACTGCGCCATATAAAAAGGTGGGGGCCGGGCGGCTCTAGGCACGAGGTTCACCTGAGCCGCTGCCCCCCAATAACATCCCCACCGATCTGGGAGGCGCAGGAGTGACGGGAAGCTTCGCCAACACCCGCACCTTGACGTCACCGGCGAGAGGCACCTGCACCGCGCGTCGCTGCCTAGCGCAGATCTTCACCACGCGAACTTGATGTCCGGGTCAAGCTCCTCCGCCGCCGCTGCCGCACCCCCCGGCGAAGGTATGGACCTGCTCACCTCTCTCCTCTCTACCCTTAGCAGTAGATCCCATACATGTGCATCCTAGTCTTGTTAATCTCTCTGTTAGAATAAAAGTTCCCGTCTACTTGTGCATCTAGAGATCCAAGGGGTCTAACACCTCCGTCTCAAATTATAGATTGTTTTGGGTTTTCTAGGTTCGTAAATTTTACTATGAATCTAAACATAACGTTTATTTTAGATGCATAACAAAGATTGTGAACCTAAAAATAGTCAAAAACGACTTATAATTTGGAACGGATGTAGTAATACAGTAAATAGGATGCTGGACCCTATAACATACTCCAACTTTCTTTTTCAGTTGCAACTTACAACGGGAAGATAGCTCCGAGGTGCCAACATCACTGAACTCCATGTAGTCATATTGTTATTCTAGCATTAGATGAGCGTCACCAGGCAGCTACCATAGCGCACTTGCGATTTGTGAGCAACCTCGGCTTTCCTCGTTGTGTCCGTTCACCTGTGCTGGTCTCTGTGCTCTTGCAGGTCGAAGTGTGCAAAGGCCATATCCTCTGCCTCCGCAATACTGGCGGCAATTTTATCTGCTCAAATATCCAAGGATTTCATGCATTCAGCAAAAATATTCAAGGTTTCTCTAAATGGGTCGTGCCGCTGATGCTAGTGGGCTGGATAAGTCATGGAATGGGCTTGACCGATTATGATCCGGCTAATCGAAATGGTATAAGCTCTTCCCACTGCCTCCAGCGCTCCTCCCAATTCCCCTGATTTTTGTTTGAAGACTTTTCGTCTGGCTTTGCAAGTTTGATACCCTAAAGATTGGTTTTGCAAAATCCACACCATCATCGTGAACAACTTATTTTCTTGCCATTTTTCTAATTGTTTTAATGATTTTATTTCATTTTTCCACTTCTAGGCTAGAAAGTAAGTAATTTACTCGTTGTTTTTTCTATACGTGAAATCTAACTAGAGAGCGGCCTCCCCTTTGGCTTATCTCGACTCCCCGCTTCATCATCGTCCGTTTACGATTGGACGGCTCCGTGCCCGCCCGCCAGAGCGCGTCGCCCGCACCAGCGTTATTTCCTAATGGGTCCACTAGTCAGTCTGATTCGGACGCGAGTGGGACGTTCCAAATTCTTTTGAATTTGGAGAGTCGCGCTGGAGAGAGAAAAAGCCTCAGCGCCCAGCTCTCCCCATTCCATTTCTCACTTTCCCCTTCTCCCCCGAGGCCTCCGCTGAGAGTTGAGCAGATCTAGGAGAGGGCGATTCGACGCCGTTCGAGGCGTGCGGCGGGGCAGGGCGGCCGTTTCCCCGCGGATCCAGCCTCTTCCCGGCGTGCGGAGTCGCCGACGAGTTCGCGCGCCCGGCGGCGAGGCGGCTAGGCGGCGTACGAAGGTTTCGACGAGGCGCTGAGGCGACGGAGATTCGGCGCTGTTCCAGGCGTGCGGCGGCGCGTCGGCCGTTTCCTGGTGGATCCAGTCCATTCCTAGCGTTCGGAGTCTCCTACGTAACCGCGCGCAAGGCGTAGCTAGGCTTCGTAGATCCCTCTGCATCTTCGTTTCCGCACCAGATTTTGGATCCAGGTATGTTATCTTCTGTTCATCTCTCTCTCCCCTTGCATCTATTTCGATGAGGCCCTTGCTGTATTGCACATGTATGACATGCTTTTTGCATCCGGTGATTCCTGCAAGTTTAGTCGTAGGCGTTTGTGCATGCTCTGTTTGTGTTGGTGATTTCATTTCGGTTGAGCTAGCATGTGTTACTTTTACCACACCCGGTTGAATACTGCTAGGGTTATGTTTAGGTTTTACTGTCGAATACTGTGTGATTTGTATGTAACTTCTGTAACATTGATGTTGTTGTTTCCATGTGAGCGGTTTGTCACTGCATTATCAGATCCATTTCATTGGCATGTAGTCTGTCAATGGGTGGTCCCACCTAGGCTTAGGGCTTAGTTTGCAATATGCATTCCTCTTGTCCAATGTTTAGTTTTCAAAATATTTTGGTCCTTTTTTGGACTCTGTTGTATGTTGCATTATGATTACCTTGTGCCTACCATTTTGGTTATAGTTGTTGTATGGCATTTAGCCGTTGGTACAAGTAGAAAGTTACTAGAGAAAGTACTCTGTCAGTATACATCTTTTCTTAGCTTTCTTGCATTAATTAGCTACCCGTACAATGTTTATATATGTTGAAAAGTAATTTGTTTGTAAACATATTAGCAAGGAAGCAGCTTAACAATATCAAATGCAAATAAAAGTAACATTTCTACTTGTATATATACAAGTAGGTAGTAGTAGTACACCTGGTTTGTGTGGCTCTGTTTATCCTGTTTTCTGTACCCGCTACAATATTGAGTGGCAAATTTATGTTAAACTATGTTATGTTAATCTGAGGCATATAATTTCATATTCCTTTTTCCTCCTCTTGTTATGATTTGGCAGTTGTTGATTCATTATGTTTTAGTTCTTAAACTCCAAGTAAATAAGTATCTTATTATGTTTATAAATTTCGCAGTTCCATCCACGTCAGGAGCAGCTTATATTTTCTCCAGTTTGTTGATAGTGATTGCTACATATTCAACAGGTATGTTACAATCACAACCCACCCCACTGAATTGATGTTGTTTTTGTTCCATCTTTTTTCTTGTATTTTTTGGATTCATAGTGCTAGCAGTTTTTATGCTGTGTGTGTTGGGTTGAGTAGGGTTGAGTAAGTCAGCCTATTGGTTGACTTATAATGTTTTGGTCAGTTTAGTATAGAGAAGGCCATCCTTTGTTGTTAGTGTTTTTTATTTGATTTTTCAGTTGTTTAGTTAGTTTTGGTCTGTTTGTTTTCTCAGCCATTTCTGTGAGCTCTGCAGTCTGCAGCATATATGTGTTTGTTTCTGTGATCTGATCTGACTAATATATGTGTCACTGTTTTAGCTGTTTGTCCATTTGATTATTTTTGTGATGCTTTGTGCTAGCGTCAGATTCTGTTAGATGCTGATCCAAGTATCTAGCAGTTTAGTTTACTGATTTGTTGTCTCTATATTAATATG
This sequence comes from Urochloa ruziziensis, assembly GCA_015476505.1. NCBI lineage: Eukaryota > Viridiplantae > Streptophyta > Magnoliopsida > Poales > Poaceae > Urochloa > Urochloa ruziziensis. Next base: position 39,373 of record WEIB01000132.1, read on the forward strand.
TATGCGCGTCATGAAGATTTTGTTTGGGTTTCAGGCCAAGCATCTGACCAAGGACACCCACTGGGTCCACTTCGTTATCGAGATTGACGGCAACCTTACAGGTTTGTGTCAACTCCCTATCTCTCTTTGTAATTTGTCCCTATAGTCCATTTTGTATTTGATGTGTTCCCTATGATTTGAAAAAAAAAATCAGTGACATCTAATTTTAGAGATCAATCTTTTGTCTTCAATTGACTAGGTATCCTCTGCTACATTGATTTGTACCCCTGTCAGTCCCGTCATTGCAAGCTCACCATACTCAGGTAATTTTACAGAGTTTTGTGCCCTACATGTGTTTATGTCTTTGCCATTATGTGAAATTTTATTATACCAGAATGAAATTGTTTCTGTGTAAATGTGAGGCATATTATTGTACTGGATCTGTAACATTCATGCTCCTAATGCTTATTATTTGGCTGAGCTTATTTGCAAAGTGCAGCTGATGCTGTTAGCTTTTTATTTTAAAAAAAACTAGCAGATTTGATTACCACTATCAGTACAACAGTGGGGCACATTATACCGTGGTGATTAAGTAAGTGTAGCCGCCGCCGCCCATGGTGCTTCTTGTCACTACTCAATTAGCCCTTTTGTGCGCTTTTGTGATTTGTGGTAGTTTTCCAACGTTCACCACAGCACCAACTATGCGAGTAAAGTTATGTTGTAGGGATATTTGTGCAAACACTGCAACTCATATTCTACGTAGTAGTTCATTGTTTAAACAAAATAGATTTTTGAAGTAACTGTGTAGACACTGCGACTCAGATCCTACGTAGTAGAATTAGGATGTAACTTACAAATGATTTACATTACAAATAAAGTAATCTATCACTAATTTTGACAATTCATTTAGTAACTTCTGATATTTTGAAGTAACTTTTAGTTTTTGTACCAGTCCTAGATTTTAGTATTGGTTCTTATGTAAACAGTAACTATTTGAAGTAACTTTTATTCTTTCTGATCTGATCTGGTGTTAAAAAACAAGGAATAGATCATTGATTTTAGTTGTTTTGATTCATTATGTTTCGGTTCTTAGATGCCAAGCAATTAAAGTATTTTATTCCGTTTATAAATTTGCAATTAACGTGCCTGAACCGTGATCTTTTGTTTCTTCTCTTATTTACCCCCAACCTTATCTTTGGTCTTGTGCCGTTTTATGTCTTTCTTGTCCTTGTTTTTTCTGGGTTTCATCTCTAGCCTACCCCAACTTGCTTGGGACAAAAGGCTATGTTGTTGTTGTTGTTGTTGTTGTATTCCGTTTATAAAGTTGTTGTTCCTCCCAAGTCAGGACTAGCTTATATTTTTTCCAGTTTGCTGGTAGTGATTGCTTCATATTCAACAGGTATGTTACAATCACAATACCCACCCCCTAAATTGACGTTGCTGCTTTTTTGTCTTGTACCTTTTGGATTCATAGTGCTAGCAGTAGCAGTACTTTTATGTTGTGACTGCTGGGTTCAGTTAGTCAGCCTATTCGCTGACTTTCAATGTTTTGGTCAGTTTTTTGTAGAGAAGTTCCAGTGTTTTTTTATTTGTCAGTTGTATAGTTAGTTTCAGATTGATCTAGTTAACTCTATGTCTGTGTTTTGGTTCTATGATTGGTAGCACTACATTAGCAGATCCACTCTAATTCTACTTTGAACTTGCAAGTAACTAAATATACGGAGACCTGTGTAATTAGTGGAGTAACTAATTAATTTCTGCATGAAAATGAAATGTAATTAGTGGAGTTGTTTGTAGGCTGGTTGTTCCCTGCAAGGGTTAGTGGAGTTGATCTTAGTGGAGACAGTTGTAGTTCACATGCATTTTCCCCCATGATTAAGCTTTCTAATATGTTGTGCTGATCTGACCTCAGTTGTTCACTTACGATTAGAAGTACCAAAATATTTCTTAATTTTTGTTAGGTCATGTGATCTGATCATGCAAGGAAAATACCCTCTTCAAGAACATCGATTTTATGCCCTAAAACATATTATGTGTCTGATGAAGTAACTATTTATTTAGTCATTTATGATTAGAAGTAACAAAATAACCCTACAATTAAATAAAAAGTATACGACCTTATTTATGATACACATACAATGTAACTGAATATATTTTTTACAGCATCTTACTATATGCCCTTTTTTTTACAGGTGCTGGTACCTCTATCCTGTTTTTGAAACTCCTTCATTGTCATCTTTTTAACAGGTAATTAGATTGCATATCTTTAGCAGATCCATTTCTTTACCAGATCCACTCATATATATTGTACTAGATCTGTCTCTTTTTTTCTGTATGTTTTGCATGTAACTTCTTGAGGACCGGGTGTGTCCGAGGACCGGTGGATGGTCGCTTCCTGGTGTGATGAGTGATTGACAACGTGGTGTGGATTGACGTTTGCCTTGGCTCAAGTATTGCAGGTGTAGAATGCGGCTTGGTTGCATTGGTGTAGGTGAAGAACATGCGCGAAAGGTCTTAGCCATGGCGGCCTCCAGGGAGTGGAGAGACAAGTATGCTTGGTTCGAGGGACCCGATGGCCAGATGGATCAAGTGCGGTTCACATGGTGGCAAGAACGAGCAAGGGAACGTGGTTCCGGTGCAAGGTAGCGGCTCACGACCGAAGCTCGTACGCGGACATGAAGCCGGTGCAAAGTAGCGGCTCACAACCGAAGCTTGTATGCGGGGTTTGGTGGTTTGACCAAAAGACCATCAGGTGGACGGTTTCCCTTGGTTTGGGCCTCAAAACCAAGGCCGAGGACTCAGTGTGGCGAAAGCGGGCCGTGGGCTGCTCATCCAGCCTGGGCCGGTTTAACCGCCCCCCCCACCTGGGTAGGCCCATGAGGCGTCGAGGAGCTTCGATCCGAAGGACACGCGGCGTGATTGCAAGGTTGCGTCGGAGGAAAGCAAGCTTGCAGTGGAAGGTGTCCCAGCCGGAAATATCTTCGATTCAAATGTCAAATTTGCCCCTTAGGGGTATGTATCACTTTGGGGTAGTTGAGTCATTAGAGCACCACCACTTTGACTATAAATAGGCCCCCTAGGGTTTGGTGGCTGCTATCTATCTCTCTAGTTTATTTTCCCTTGCAGTTGAACTATTTTCCTTTAGGTTTTCCTTTCTAGTTTTCCATAGGCTAGCCAAATGCTTCATCGATGAAATCTTCAAGAGGGTAGGATGAGGGAGGATCGCTAGCCTCTTTGTAAAGAAGTTGACCTCGTGATGTATGGAGGATTTGGGGTTCTCTCGTCTCTACTTGTGTGATGTCTTTGTTCATCCTGTGGCTCCTTTTGGTCCTTTTGCTAGATTTTCGATTCCTTGTGTTTAAGGTCGTTTCTTTATGGGATTGCTTGGGGGATTCACATATGAGCTTGTGGAGACTCTTTTCCTGGTGATTTGCCTTCACAAAACGCAAAGAATCGCTTCAGATTTGGGGATTTTTGGATGAACTCGAGATGGAGGTGTTCTTCGTGAGATTTGAGATTCCGGGAGTTCTAGTGAGTTAGAGGCCGATATTTTTGGGGCATACCCTCTACTTGAGGTGTACATCATCTCTCCAAAGTTTCGTCTCAAGAGCTCAAGCCGTTTGGGAGATCGGGTAATTCGATTTTGGGTGTTGACTTTCGGAGCCCGTGCTCCCAGGCCAGGCCGGTTTAAGCCGCCCCCAGGCGGTTTAACCGCCCCTGGCTAGGAAGAGGAGAGTTCGTCCCATTTTGGTTCGATTTCGATTCGATTTTCTCGATTTGGTTTCCGCTGCTGTGATAGTGTTTCTAGGGTCAGTAGCTTCTCAGTAGCTACGTGATCTTGGCTAGATCGTGTTGCGAGGATTTGGAGTTGAGTTGGGAGAAAAGCTGGATTCGTGAGAAGAAATTTTTATCGGCTCCCATTCACTCCCCTCCTCTCTGGTCGCCTAATCGGTCCTTCACTTCTGTAGCATTGATGCCGCTGTTGTGTATTATTTTGGTTGAGCTTATTGCAAAGTGCAGCTGATGCTACTAGCGTTTAGTTTATATCATTGATTTCTCTTTTTGATCTCTGACTGTGTGGTTTAACTTATGTGAAATATAGTTTTATGAAGTTTTCCTATTCAATAATAAACAAAGAAATTATATGCTACTAGTATTGGTGTTACCAATGTGTTTGAATCATTTAAAGTATTTAGTTATGATAACCATTTGCAGTTTCCACCCAACAGAGTGCCAATGCATTTGATTCTACTTTGATATCAAGATTGATGCCAAGCTTAAAGGTTTGTGTTAACTCCCTTACTGCACTTACGATTTATTTTTTCGGGTGGGTGATGAATGCATAAGTCTTTCAATGGGGTCGACGAAAATCCAACGGAGATGGCATGTGGTATTCGGTTACTCCAGATACCCTGTAAGTCCCGGTTTTGGTGCCCCCCCCCCCATGCGTGCAAGCTCATCACCCAGCTGTCGCTTTTCTGTATTATTTTTCTTGTTTCTAATCATCTATTTGCCAATGTTTTCGAGGTGTATCAAAGGAGTCTCTTCTCTTGGATCCTATACACTGACTTTCAGCTTAAGGTATGTCACTAAATCCTTACTGCACTTATCTCTTTTTTTTGGGTGGGTGCTGAATGCACAAGTCTTTCAATGGGGTCGACAAAAATCTAATGGAGCTGGTATGTGGTATTCGGTCACTCCGGATACCCTGTAAGTCCTGGTTTGGTGCCTCCCCCCCCCCCCCCCCGATGCGTGCAAACTCATCACCCACCTATCCATATCTTATTGTGTTTTCTTGTTTCTAATCATTATTTTCAAATGTTTTTGAGGTACATTGAAGGAATCTCTTCTATCTAAGCTCATCCACTAATTTTTCAGCTTTAGGTATGTCACTAAACCCTTACGGCTCTTATCATCTTTTTTCCGGGTGGGTGCTGATTGCTCAAGTCTTTATTGGGGCTGACGAAAATCCAACGGAGCTGGCATGTGGTATTCGGTCACTCCGGATACCCTGTAAGTCCCGGTTTTGATGGCCCCCTCAATGCGTGCAAGCTCATCACCCACCTGTTGTTATTATATTGTTTTTCTTGTCTCTAATCAGTTTCTTCTTTTTGTTTTCGAGGTACATCAAAGGAATCTATTCTTTTTTCTGAGGTCATCCACTGATTTTCAGCTTAAGGTATGTCACTAAATCCTATCTGCACTTTATAATTTTTTTGGGTGGGTGCTGAATGCACAAGTCTTTATTGGGGTCGACGAAAATCCAAGGGAGCTGACATGTGGTATTCGGTCACTCCGGATACCCTGTAAGTCCCGGTTTTGGTGGCCCCTTCGATGCGTGCAAGCTCATCACCCACCTGTTGCTATCTTACTATTTTTCTTGTCTCTAATCACTTTCTTCTTTTTGTTTTTGAGGTACATTAAAGGAATCTATTCTTTTCTCAGGTCATCTACAGCGTACTTCATCACTGTACCAGTAAGGTATGCTATGACCCATCTTTACTTTTAACTTTTGTATGTTTTCTTCGTTCACCTTTACCTAGTATGTTGGTTTTGTGTTTATGAGTTTAATTTGCTGTTGTTTTCTATATTCCAGTATCTAAATAGTAACTAAATAGTTGCTGCCATGTGTTTAGCAGTAACTAACCTATTTTCTGCATGGATTGAAAACTAACAAGTAATTTTCTTTGATATAAAAATTAAGTAACTATTTATTAACTGAACTTGGGCAGAATGCGGTGGCGGAGGGCTTAGTGTAGTTCTCGGCAGTAAACTTTCTTATCTCTGCCTGTGCTGAAAATTTTACTCTGTTGCGGCCAAATGTTTTGTGTGCAGTTTTGGTATTGCTAAGTATAATCATTTTAGGAGTGGTTTTTGAAGTGGTTAGTGTTTTTGTTGATTCAGGATTTGGTTACTGTTGTTGTGGCAAAAGGTTTAGTGTGCAATTTTTTGTAGTGCTTATTGTAATCATTTGGGATTTCGGATTCACTACTATTTAGCGATTCATTGATTCGGGATGGTTAGTGTAGTTCTATACTTGTACTAGTTATTGGCTGGGGTTTGTAGTGCAGGGTGGTGGTGGATTTTGTAGTGATTAGTATGGTTGTGTGCCCTAACTATCTTAGGGTGGTGGTGGCTAGGGGTGGGGGGTGCGTGGATTCGGAAGTGGTTAGTGTGTTGGTGGTCGGCGGGGGCGTGGATTCGGAAGTAGTTAGTGTGGGGGTGTTTGGAGGGTTCCTACAGAGGCGGGGGTGTGTATTTTGGAAGCGGTTAGTGTGTCACGGATTCGGGAATGGTTAGTGTGGTTGCTGCTGAATGGTTAGTGGTCGGGGTTTTTAGTGGTTATGGTGTAGGTGGATTTTGGTAGTGCTTAGTGTGGCTATGTGCAGTAACTATCTCATGCCTGCCTTGAGTAAAAGTTAATAAGTCATCTTGTTTTATGTACATAGAAAGTAACTAAATAATTGACACCACATGTATAGGAGTAACTAAATTATTTCTTCATTGACTGTTAAGTAACAAGTGATTAGGAAGTGGTTAGTATGATAGTGGAGCGGATGGTCCTGGCAGAAGCGGTTTAGTGTTTTCTGGATTCAGGATTGGTTATTGTTGTTGCTACTGAACGGTTAGTGCTCAGTGGTCTGTAGTGGTTAGGGTGGTGGTGGAGCCGGGTTGCCCGTCACCAGCGGGGCCGTGGATTTTCGCAGTGGTTAGTGTGGTGCTGGGCATAGGGGTGGTGGATTCAGGACTAGTTAGTGTTTCGTTGATTTTTGGAAGTGTTTAGGGTGCGGGTGCCTGGACGACGAGCTGGTTGGTGGTTGTCTGTGGGGGGTGTCGATTCAGAACTATCTCATGCTTGCCTCGATTAATAAATAAATAGCTCAACTTGTTTTATGGACATAGAAAGTATCTAAATAATTCCCACCGCATGTGTAGCAGTAACAAAATTAGTTATTTCATTTACTAAAAAGTAACTAGTATTTTTGTTTTATACACAAAGTACAAATTTATTATCTCAAATTGGTTGCGTCCTCTGCTGGTTTATCTTTCTTTTTCTAGTAGCTCTTTTTCCTGTTGTGTTATCTTATATGTAACCTTTTATATACATGTTTTTTTTTTCAGCGAGGGTCAAAATGAAAGTTGTGCACACCAAACGCAAAACTGCTAAGCAGGCATCTAGCTCCAGAACGCCAAAATCAAAGTCGAAATACAATCTCTGGTTTTCTCCTTCAGTTATGAAACGGAAAAAGAAAGTCAAATCTGGTACTTTAGGAATACAGCAACAGGAAAGGATTCGGAAGAAGCCTGAGGTATATTTGTCTTGATACTCTCTATTAATTTTTTGATATAACAATAGTTCTTGTTATATGTTCTTTTCTTATATCCCATTTTTGTTGTTTTAATGTGTCTTACTTCATGTGCTTTTATTTCTTCATGACAACAAGAAAATAACAGAGGGTCCCCAATGACCATTGTCAAGCTTTACAAAGACATGTCTGATCAGCAACGTCAGTTAATTGAAAGAAACTGTTTTGGTGGGCTTCTGAATTTTGCGTTCTCTCAAGTGCACCCAGAGTTGTGCAACTGGCTGTTGACCTGTTTTGATGCCGAGTCATCAGAGTTGGTTTTTCCTGGGAGGGGAAGCATCCCAGTCACTGAGTCCTCTGTGCACAAAGTATTGGGCATCCCAATGGGCGCTGAGATCATTGATTGCAAGCTTGATTCTTCTTCAACAACACTTATGAAACAGCTTTTTCCAATTCAACAAGGCAATCAACCCAAGATTTCACATATTCTGGAATTTTTAAAAGGGTACAAAAGTGCAAACAGCAAGTATCTAAAGCTGTGGACTCTCCTGGTTGCAAGCTCACTCTTAGTCCCAACCTTTAGCACCAAGGTCAGCTCCAGATTGTATTCAGCTATCACTGATGCTACTGCAATTGGTAACAAGAATTGGTGTGAACTTGTTGTTCGAGTCTTGAGGGAAAAGCTGCAGTCATGATCCAAAAACATGGTTTTAAGCCATGCCTTACATTTCTGATGGTATGTAAACATACTTTCTTATTGCTTACTACATATATATTCTGTTTTAACCATTACTTACCGCATTCAGTCTTGGTCTCTCCTGATATGCATCATTTGTTTTACTTTGCTTTGCAGATTCTTTATCTAGATGCTTTGCAAACTGGTTTCAAAAAAATATCATATACTGGATGTCGAATCACTATTTGGACCAACAAATTCATCAAGAGAGCAATTGATGCTGATACTAAACCCGATGGTACATTTGGAGCGTTGCAGGTTTGTTGTCATACCCTCGATCCTTTTTACTTTTCTTGCCATGCCCGTTTTTTATCAGTATTTGTAGTGATACTTTTTTTTCACAGCTGAAGCCTCAGTTCACTGGCCAAGATAATATGTTCCTTGCTAGATCACTCCATCTGGACTTTTTCATCAAAAATCAAGTTCCTGGAAGTTTTGGACCTCAGGTATACTTGTTACTTGGAGTTTCTGTTGTCAGTAATTTCTACGGTAATGCAGTAGTCCAAATCCTTACATTTATTATTGAACCAATTTTTTCTCCCCTTTTTCTGTATGAGCGGCTGAAAGCAAAGGCTACAGTTGAAAAAATGTGCTCTGGCCTGTCCAAGCTGGTCACCAGTTTTCTTCAAGATTTCTACCAGGCTCCCAGTGCCAGCAATAACCAAGCTTTCGGCAGTGAAGTCCCTCAAAATGAAGAATTTGTTGGTGAACAAGAGGAAGAACTAGAGGACCAAGAAGATGAATTTGTTGATGAGACTGAAGCTAAAGCAAGTCAAGAAAGCGAAGCAAGTCAAGAAGCAAGTCATGAAGAAGCTGAAGAAGAAGGAATTGAAGAAGAAATTGCTCAAGAACAAGTTGTTCAATCTAGTGGCACATAGAGTGTAGAGGAAAATGCTGATAAAGATGATCCGCAACATCTGAATGATGGAGGCCCTGTTCCTGAAGTTCAAGGCAGTAGGGATAAGCATACAGATTTAAATCCCCCCAACCTATTCTGCTAGGTAACTCACATTCAATGCTCTTTGTACCTGCTTTCTGTTGTTTCGATTTGTCTACTTTCTAATTTTGAAATTTCTTTTTGTTCTAAGTCTCAGGCGATGCAGCTGCTGCATTACTCAGTCTAAGTGATTTATACAATGGTGACGAAGACAACGATGAACCATGTAATACTCTTCCCTCCTTTTTTTATGATGTCATGTCTTATTCATTTTTTAGTTACCATACATGGTCATGTAACTGCTACTGCTAGTAGTCTGTGTTTTTCATATCAGTAGTTTGTTTCTGCACTCTTCCTTACTGTGTTTCAATATTATTCAGTTCTTGGGAATCATGCTGAAGCTCATTGCCAGGATGAAGCAACAGAGGATGAAGATAATGGACAAATGTCATTTGGCAATTTTATCATCTTGGCTGGCCCATCACAGCATACACATGCTGCAAAAGGCAACATTGACAATGTTAATTTTGGTAATTTTTTCCTTACCTCAACACACTACCCATTTCCGTAGCTGTTGTGTTTTTTTTCTGCTAGCATTAGTGATGATTTACAAGTTAATATGTCTGCTCTAAATACAGTGTGTCATTTGCCATTATTTTCAACTGGTAAAGTAACTCCCTATAGTTTCTTCACACATAGGAAGTACCGTCACATATTCTGGTGCTTGAAATTAAGTAACTTGTTAAGTACAGTTTCAATTTTATAATTTGGACTTGTTGCATCACCTTCTCTGTTTTTTTACCTGGACCAAGTTAATCACATGTCAAACACTATGGGATTATCTACACATACTGACTATTTTTTCCATATTTGCAGATCATGGTCAAGCTCATGGCAAAGGTGATGACGTACATAAGCTACATGAAATCAATGAAGCGCAAGGTTTGAATGATGTTTCCAATGTGAAGGAGCGAAACGGCGACCAGAGGGGGGGGGGGGGGGAGGGAGTGAATGGGAGCCGATAAAAATTCTTTCCAACCAATCCGGCTATTCTCCCAAATCAACTCCGATGCCTCCGAAAGCGATCTTGCCAAGATCGCGTAGCCACTGTCAAGCTACTGATCCTAGGAAAAAGATCACAACAGCGGAAAACAACTCTAGCAAATCGAATCGAAATCGAACCAAAACGAGGCAAAACCTTCTCTACCCAGCCAGGGGCGGTTTAACCTCCCTAGGGGCGGTTTAACCGGCCTGGCCTGGGAGCTCTCGGGAAAAAGTCAACTCGTGAATCGATCTCCCAAACGGCTTGAGCTCTTGAGACAAAACTTTGGGGAGATGATGTACACCTTCAGTGGAGTATATTCTCCAAAAATCTCAGCCTTAAACACACTAGAACTCCTAGAATCTCAGATCTCGTGAAGAACACATCCACCCCAAGTTCATCCCGAGAACTTCAAATCCAAAGCGATTCCCGGCGTTTGGGGGCAAGAGATCACCAGCAAAAGAGGCACAAGGCACTCATACCTGAATCCTCCAAAGAAATCCGAGAGAAATCAACCAAGGAAGTGAAGAACGAAAATCCCCCAAAAATAGCTCCAAAAATACCTCTGAAAATAAGAAAAGAAAAGGGAGCTCGTGGATTCAAATCATGGCACAAGGATGAACAGAACAAGCTC
>WEIB01000133.1:0-50128 GCA_015476505.1 Urochloa ruziziensis
ATAACATGATATGTGTGTCTAGAAAACCAAGGCAAATCAGCACAACGAAAAAGTCTATCTTCCAAACAATTAGATTACACAAAACATCAAATTCAATGTAACCTAAAGTATTTAAAGAAGAAAACAGTTTGAGCTCATCATTCTCACTAGCAACATGTTTAATTCCAGTGCATGGTTGTGTGTTTAAAACATGTTGAACATAAGCATTATAACACGATTCATCATTATCACAAGCAACATGCAAATCATATTGTGACAAAGAAAAATCAAGAAAAGGTTCCACTAACAATTGCTCTAGGATAGCATGATTTGTGGAAAAATTCAGCACATCCAAATTATTCTCACCTTCTGTGAGTGTAGCACCATGGTCATGACCCGTGTTCTTTTCAACAGGAATAATAGGTGCACCGGGAAGTGAAGCTTCTGAATTTGCACATGAGCTTGTGAGCACCTCATTTTCTTTCGCATCATCCTTGTCCTCTTGCATTTGCTCATAATCATGCAAAAGGTTAGGCATTGCAAGAGATACAACAATGGACTGATCCTCTAAATTATGCACCTCGTCATATGAATTTAATGTAGGAGGTGGATTAACAAAGGTTTCTCTCATAAGAAGTTTCATATCAATCCAAGTTTTAGGTTTATCTGAAGGACTTAAAGAATCTCACCAAGCTAAAGCAGAATGTCGCAAAACACTAGATGCATTTTTTACCTTTCGCCTTGGACACATGAAGCGAGTAGCAAATATGTTATCTATTGCAATTTCCCACTCAATGTACGCATCAGCACCTATACCATCATATGTTGGTGGATATGAACAACCTATCATTGTAGACAAAAATAGAGCAACAAATAGTGAAGGTTGTCCCTAATAATCCAACTACATAGGTGGAGTGGTGCCTCTCAATCAACACTGCAAAAGGAAAACACCTTACCAAGCTCTTACAAGGTTCTTACCAAGCAAAGCAAAGGAAACCGAGGAGGCGTGCTCTGCGATTGCAAGGTCAAAAACTTGTTGTCGAGAAGTAGTATGTGGAGCTATAGGAAGGCCAAATATATGTAGCAAGGAGTAACAATAAATCAATACAGAAATTGCAAAACTAAAAATTAGTCCCAAGCTAGTCTGTGTCACCGGCCTAAACTCGTTCTGACTCTAGTTCAATGCAAGCAAGTAACACAACAACTCAACACAAGGACTCAAAAGGATGCAAGCACTTCTGAATTTTTGTTTCGTCCTTTTTTCTTTGTGTTTTCTTTTTTTTGGTGCGGCTTTTTCTTTCTCTTTTACCTAGCACCTCTTTGCCTTTCTCTTGTTTCTTCTCTTGTTTTAACCAGATAGTGCCGCAATAACACACAACAGAGAGCTATTAGTAGAGGGCCAAAAGTTAAGCCGAGGACTAGCTCTCTACATGTATGATTAGTGCAACCGAAGAAACTATGATGTGCCGCAGGCCGGCTACTGGACAGCACAAAATATTTTCAGTCCAAGGAACAGATCTCTGAAAAGGAAGGATACAAAATTAAATTGGAAGAGTATATCAAAAGGTGACCTATCTGTACCTTCCAACTTCCAACGTGAGTATTAAAAAGGGCACAAAGATTGCTATTTGCTGCTTCCTGTTTCAAGTTATTATATTAAATATTCCTCTAGACAAATCTTGCCCTTCTCTCTCGCAAATAATTCCGTCCAATCCTTTTCTTTTTGTTTTCACGCTGCATCTAACAAACACAGACAGACAGCGGACATGAACACACCACACGGATGTAGGGCAGAAGGGAAACAAAGATAGACACGCAAAGTCCTGCACTAAAGACCAAGAACAAGACTAGACACGGTGAACACAATGACACTGCAAGGGACAAAAATTCAGAAAAGCAATCTGAAAAGAAAAATTGGGGGCACAAAGGGGTTATAGGACAGCGGAAACAGTGAGTATATATTTTTGTAGGCTTTTTGTGGACTATGGGAAGAAGGCAAAATCAAAAACTAACTAGGGTAAGAGCGAACCTGACGGTAAACCTGGCTCTGATACCACTTGATGGGGACTAGGGTTCCCGATCTTCCGAAAGGTTCTGATAACTCTCGATTTGGCGGAGTCGCTACACAAATCGATCCGGCTTCCGAACAACACGTTCCGAGCCCCGCAATCGCAGCACAACGTCTCCTCTGGTTATCGACTGGCAATGCACGGTCGACCTCGCCAAGAAGGCTAATCCCTGCCTGCGAATCGAAGAACACAAGCAAGAACAGGGTGCATGCAACTAAATTGCAGATGAATGATTAAACTGACGAGTTGGGGTTCCACAAACCGATGAACGGCGAAACTGTATCACACAGAATAATCTAAGCAAAACCCCAAACCCTAACGAGGGCAGCGGCTACTGAAATATAGGGTTAGGGGCGTGACTCCCTCCCTGGATGTGCCCCTAATGGGCTCAACGAGGATACACGGCCCAAAGGCCAAGATACGGTGTCGCAGCACCGTGACGGATTCTGGACGCCAACTTCCTTAGACGATTCCTGATGACTCAGAACGAATTTGGGCCTGAAATCAATGTCATTGGAAGCACCATGAAATTAGCTTTCCAACCAAATGTGGATCGTCAAAATCGGACTTCGGATGTGGCCTAGGCATCCAATCTAAGGCAGACTGCTCCTGGACTCCGAGACGGACTCGAAGTTGATTTGTTTTGGGCCTCCACCTTGGCGTCTCGAACCGGATGAGCCTTGGGACTCCTTCATGACTTGGACATCCTTGCTGGCCTCCATCTTCTCCATGCCATGGTCCAATCATGGCCATATGCATATGTGGCATGTCCTCATCACAACTTGTGACTCCTAGCTCCTGAACTCCACCGTGGCACAACCATGCAGGGATGCCATGGTGGCTAGGACCTGGCCTAGGCCATTCCCTAGACAACTTCGAGGACTTCCGGCAGCCGTCATCTCCCTTCGGTGTTCACTTCTATGTTTAGCCGACTTCTGGTGGATGGATGATCCCCTCCTCGGTTTGACGGGTCATTTATATAGCGAGGAAACCCTAGCTCGAAGGGGAGGCCAAGAGGGCTCAAAAATGCCTCGTGCGGCGCGGCCAAGGGGGCCCTAGGCCACGCGGCACAGGCCATTTTTGGCTCCCCTCGGGCCCATCTTTCGCGTGCAAGCTCCTTTGATGTTTAGTAGTTGATATTCCAAGACTTGTGGGCTTGGGACGTCGGTTGCTCCGGGATATGGATGGGTCTTGATGGGTCTTCCGAGTCTGCACTGGATTTGTCTTGATCTCGAAGTACTTTGGCCTTATCTTCAATTGAGCTTTGTTAGAGGTGGCCCGTTGGAGTAGAGCATGGACAGGCTTCGGTTCCTTTGGGCTTCATTAGGGCTTTTGGCCTTCATCTTGTCGTGTTGTTGCTAGTTCTCAGATTCAGCCCATATTCGCTCCCAAATAGCCAATTAACCTGTGTAAACCAAAATGCTCCAGAAATATGTGCACAAGCAGAAACGGGATTATTTCAGTGCCAAGTGGCGGGGTTAGTATCAAGATTAGTCCAAAAACATAACCTAGATGGCACTAAAAGGGTGTCATTTAACAGCGTCAACAATCCCCCCATGCTTAAACCTTGCTCGTCCTCGAGTAAGTTCAGGATCTTTGCTCAAAAGAAATCAGCATTGCCCTTCATTGTCATCCCTGCACTTAGTCATACATAACAAGACACATTGCTCTCTCATGTATTTAGTATTTTAATGTTCGAGTTGTGACCGGCTGCTTTTCATTATGGAAGATAGACTTGCAATAAATAACAAGCCACAATTAAAATAAATATAATGCTCTTGAATTTAAGCGAACTTCAAACCTTTACCTTGTTTCATCGTGAAGAGTTTTCAAAAACATGCACACAAACATAAGTGAGGTTCTATTGCAAAAGTTCATGGAAACACTCATCTCATCAAGTTGCTCAAGCCTATACTAGATTATTCTCAACCTATTCTACTCATATATGAAAGTAGAAGGCTTATGTGGAGCTTGGTAGGTTAAAACAATCCTAGCAAAACATTATATCTGAAATATTGTCAAACTAAGAGAGAAATCTAATGGATTTACCGAGACTTGTCAAAAAGGCCATGAGAAAATAAATGTTGGAGAAGGAGAGAGATGGAACACACACTTTTTGGATGGTGGACATGTGCAAATGGCAAAGGGTGACACCGAGGCACAAATGAAGTCCTCATTATCGGATTGCACATGGTTAGAATAAATGAGTATGGAGTATGTCTTTTAAGCACCAAGAATTTAATGAAACAAAAAGAACTAATGAGCATTTTTATTCTATATTTTTCTATCATTTTCTTTTTCTTTTTTTTCTTTTTTTCTTTCTTTTTTTTCTTTTGCTCCTTAGAACCTTTTGTAACATGATACTTACTTAGGGGTAGTCAAAGATAATCGAAGATAATGCGATGACTCCCTCCCCCCATGCTTGAACGATTGCTCGTCCTCGAGCAAAGGAGAGGAAAATTAAATGACCGCTGAGTATAGTATTAATTCTTGTAATCTTGTAGAGAATGACTTGAATCTTTAGGGAAATGATCTACAAAAATTTTCGAAGCCATCAGAGGAGGAAACAGGGTTGGCCGCGCGGCCCAGGGGTGGTCTGGCCACGCGGCACAAGCCATCCATGCCTCTATTTCTTCAGATTTTTCTCTAGAATGCTTGTAGATGCCTCCCAAAATTATATTCCTCGTGAGGTGCCTCTATTCTTTCTAAAACTCCGTCGAATGATTTCTCCATACTCAATAAATGGGATATGGTCAAGGAGGTAATCACAAAAGGATGATTTTGGGTTTAGGGTGGATATCCAGCGAGGTTTGCAAAATTCCCGGCGTGGAAACTAGCAATGCATTGATAGAAAGGCTAGCAAAAAGAAGTTACGCAAAACGGAATGGCCAGCTTCTTAGTCTCGTACCAAAGAAATCAATCCTAATCCAACTCATCAAAAAACAAGTTTGCAATCTAAGGGTTACATCATGAAAGATCATGCATATATATAGGCTTTGGTAGGTAGAACTTTTGCAAGAGGTTCACGAATGAAGATAGCATAAGGATCAAATTTTAAATAAAACATACAAGGTATGAGGTCATTGGTAAACTTAGATCAAAGAGCAACAAAGAGTTTGTGGGTCTAGAATTTAATCATTTAACCTCCACAAATTTAACAGCCGGTATTTATTCGATTTTATGTTCATTTAATGGAGAGCAATAAGCCAAGTCATATACAACATTCTGTAGGTAAAACAAAGCGGCAACTTTCATCACTTTTCCATAAGCAAATCACATAAAAGATATCGTCGTGGTGAGCACAAAAGTGATGGTGATGATTATTTATTCAAAAATAAAAACAAACTAAACTAGGTTGTCCTCCTTGTAGCCATGTTATTAACAAAAGAGAAATACAAAGGTTTTCTACACTAAGCTCGGTGGCATGAATATGTACAAGCATTTAGAAGGAAAAGAGAAGGTGTAAGACATATTTACCATCCTTTTGATGCTTGTAATGGAGTGTAGCGCAGCCTCCCCCATGCTTAAGCATTGTGCTTACTATGGAAGAAGAATTAAGCATCTTGTGGCGATCGTGGTCCTTGTACTCCATGTGGCGATGTCTTTCTTCTACCAAATCCTCCCCCATGCTTAGCATTTGCTAGGCATGGAAGAAGTTGCAACGTGTTGTGATTCTTCATGTCCATTGCCACATGCGGAGATTATCTTTATGTTCTTTCTCTCTTGCCGCCTTCATCCTTCAATTTCCCCACTTTTCTCTTCTCTTTGTCATTCCTGCAACACAATTAAGCACAAACTACCCCCAAGGTGACGGTCTGGAGTAGAAACAATTGCCAACAAACCAACAACATCCCTAAGATTTTCAACTTGTGGCATAGCTAGCTTAGTAAAAGTCAATCCTAATGAGTGTACGTATGTGCAAGTGTGCATGCAAATGGTAAGAAGGATACAAACAAATACAATGTTTACACCAAGTTCTAAACACCATGCTTACAACAAGGTTGCTGAATTTTTCTATGGCCAAAAAGTATTATTAATCAAGGTCAAAACACCATGTCTATCCCAAGATCACTAATTCTTTATAGCGCAAGAAAAATAAAGCGCAATGCTATGCTTATAAACTAACCAAAACATCAACAAAATGATTAGCTTCCAAGAATTACTAAACCAAATGACAATGCCTGCAACCGAGCCTAAACACCACGTTTACACAAGATTGCAAAGGAGAACGCATCAAAGCATTAACATATACATAAAAGCATTCATCATAAGGTTTTAAGAAGGAACCAAGCTTAGTCATAATGGAGATGGGGACAATGGAATGGATGCAAAATGCAAATGCAAAGAATTAGTCAAAAACAACGGTTAGCAAGGATTAAAAGGACTTCCGATGTTGATCCGCAATGTTCATTGTTCTAGGTAAGCAGAGAATTGATGCAAACCATAGAGAAACCAAAAAGAATTGCTTAAAATGACAAAGCTTGTAGCTAATAAGCAGTGCCAACAAGAAAATCGTTCAACGAAAATAGCCAAACAACCAAGCTAACAAGGTTTAGGGAAAGGTTCAAGGGTATCCTATATTTTTGGCTAAAAACTAGAATTTTGAAGAGAAGAATCAGGTTTAGAAATTCTAACTAAGGTTACTTGAAAACAAAAACAAGTGAAAAGTTAACCTATGGTTTTGGGATTGCTAAAGGCATAAGAGTTTCTTCTAAGGGTTTGGAGGGCTAGTCAAAGTTTTAAGTTAGAATAAAGGATAGGAATAAACTTGGCTAATGTCAACGGTGACAGCGTCTGATCAACACAAGTTACTCTTACCTCTATTGGCTCTGGGTATAGGCGGGGGTGATAGGAAGGCTTAGGTAGAAAAGGGTTTTCACAAAAAGTCATAAAAGAAAAATAAAACATGCAATGGAATGCAGGGTGGAAAATGATATGATGGTGGTCTAAAATAGAAGTTAGCCTAAGTCAACTAGCCACAAGTTTCAAATCAAAGTGATGTAGTATGCCTCCTAATTCTCTCTAAAAAGAAAAATAAAAGAAAAGGAACGGCTTGCCTCCCGCAATGCGCTTCATTTAAAGTCATAGAGCTCGACTTTCTCGCATACCTTCTTGTTGTTGCAATGCCATGGTCCCTCTTGCAAGACTATGAAGGTGTCCATGCAGCCTTGATTCACTCCGCACGCTGTATATGATCATCACGCTCAATGGAAGACTTGCCCAATCATCTCTCACACTGTTATCACCTCTCTCTCCATTGCCCTCTTGTTGCTGCCTCATCTTCACGAATTTTTTCGCCTCTGTCCAGATCGGAACATGTAGCCAAACATTGCTCCAGAGCGTCGTATATGAAATTTTCTTTCTAACCAGTCTTTATTTGCCCAAAAAGGTTTCCGATCGAGAGAGTTATGCCCGTTTTACTCCGGCACTACAATCTGTCCCGAGCTGATTTCAGCATGCGCAGCGCCTGAAGTTTTTGCCATATCTCCTTGCACGGGTCTTCAAATTTATCGATCTTGGATGTGTTGAAACGAAAATTTCATGGACCTTCTGAATATCCAATTTTCTTCTGTAGTGGCTCTCTGAACATGTGCTCAAAAATTGATGAAGACAGCGACTATCGTCCTGAGGGATGGAGGTATTCGGTGATCTTCGCTTGTAGTTCTTCGGGCGTGCGTTTCCTTCTACCCATTTGCTTCTCATGTCCTTCGGGATTGCAAACCACTCTTCTTCTTCCTTTGACCTGATCATGGCCCCCAAGTTTTGCATATGATGTTGGTGTAGTTGACTGTGTTGCATGTGGAATGGGCGGCTTTGATGATCATGTCCTTCTCCTTCTTCCATGAAAGTCAGAGAAAGTCTTCCTCTAGGTGCCCTTGCTGCACTAATAGAACTACTACACCTCCGGGGGTTTCTTGCCGGTGGAAGAGCAAAATATCGAAGGGAAAGCTAGACTAGGTTTTGTTGTGGACTTTTGTTAATTTAGGATCAAATCTTTGTGCATGATTTTGTTTTTGTTTTGTGCGGAGTGGTTCGGGTGTTTCAAATGTGGAAGAACTCAAGAACATAAACTAGGAACTTTTATGAACTACGTACCTGTGAAAGGAGAGCCTCAAAGGATCTTTAAGAAGGCTTGGCCGGCTGGTCTAGGGGCACAGAGCCGGTCGGCACACCACCTTGTCATGTCTCCTCCTTGTCCCCTTTCTCCCACATATTGCTAGCTCCATTACAAGCCCATGTCCTTGTGCTTCAGAGGTATGCACCGCCCCTTGCTTGTGAATCACTCCTTCATTGTCTTGCACATTATTTTTCTCCTTTGCTTCTTAGCTTTATCTTTCCTCCGATCATGCATTAAGTGCATGGTTGCTCTCTCCTTTGTTTTTGCTTGCAGTAATGGGTGGAAGTAGCAATAATCCTCTCGCGTGACATTCGTTGTGCTGCATGGTTAGTGAAATTTGGGATCTCATCCCACATGTGCCCTTTTAAGGTCACTAGCTTGACCAAGCGCAAAGTAAGATCGAGATATATTCAAGCATTTATCGTAAATACATGTAGTCATAAATTCAACCAAAATTTTAACACCGAGATATGGTTGCAATTTAATCTAGCATGTATCTCTTGCAAAGCACTGAGCTCACCACTTGAGAAAGGTTCTTTAGCATGTATTTATCATTCTCAAGAAATTCTAGCCTATAAACATGATCATAGGAACAAGGCTTAGAATTTAAATTATCATCTCTACCATTGGTTGAACATGGGTATTGCAAAATATTATCTTCAAAACCAAAGATAGCTTGAGAGTTTAATGTGTACCTTAGCCTTGGAGCTCTTCATCTTCATGGAGCCGTGTGCTTTGTGCGAGACGTTGTGTTGTTGTTCTCATTGCAATTCATCGTTGCTCGCCTCTAACGTCTCCATGAATGTTCCCCACTTGTGTCTTCATGTGTCAATGCTTTGAGAAGTCTTCGTTGATGTCCTTAGCTTCTGAATTTGATCATGTACACTCTATGAAAGCATTGCCCAAGCTCCTATTCATGGTCGTCATCTCCATCTCCTCCATCTTGTTATCATCGTCTTGCTGCTGCCTCTTCTTCGTTGATTTACCCCTGTATACAAAACAGAACATACACCAAAATATATTTCTATTGAAAAGTTTATGAAATTACCTTTCCAACGAGTGCTTCATCATCTTAAACGGAGTCCGAATGAGTGAGATATGCCCGTTTTATTTCAGCGCTGCGTGCTGTCCAGAAAATATTCAGGACGCGCGACGTTCGATGATTTGGCCATAACCACTTGTAGGAACCTCCGATTGTCTTGACGCTTGATCCGTTGGAACATGAACTTCATGGGCGTACTGAATATCTAAAAATATCCTGTTGTTGTCTTCAGGGGACGTGCACAATCTTGATGAGAACAGTAGCTTCTTGCGAATAGATCCGGAGATGTTGACGATCTTGATCTTGTGGTCTTCGGGGCATCATGTCGTGCATCTCTTGGCTTCATGATCAACACCATTGCTGCACCAGCGGGTAGCATGGCGTCCATGGCATCTCCTCTCTTTAGCCAACCGTGCTTGACATCATTGCTTTCAACCTATCGCTTGAACAAACAAATCTCCACAAAACATTAGTCTTAAAATTAATTGACACAGTGGTGTACCTCATCTATCATTGCTTGCTTTGAGTGTGGGGCTGAATGGCGGATGCTGGGCCACTAACAAAGTTAGCACCTACCACCAAGGAGCAAATCTTCAAGTAATCATCATCTTGTACGAACGCGATTGGACTTGTTGAAGCCCAAGTTTAGTGTCTAGCTTTTTATCTGTTTTCAAGGACACGAACAAGAAAACAAGAATATATATGCAATAAAAAATTAGGGTTAGTCCGAAAAATTAGACAGATCGACCTAGGGTTCGTGTTGCCGATCCCCGGCAACGGCGCCAGAAAAGCTTGTTGGCGGCACAAACGCACACCAAGATTCACCGCAAGCGCACGGATCATCGTAGCCTTTCCCTTAGAGTATTCCAAGGTTATCAATCCGTGGATCGACAGCGAACTAACTAGGGTTTTCCATCTAATCTAACGGGTTAAACCTAACATGAAGCGTTGATTGCATACAAGGGGATAAACCTATAGATATGAGTGATGAAGTAAATGGTTGATCACATCCGCAAACATAGGCAAAATAGATAGCACAACCAAAGGGGTAACTCGAGCCTATCGCCTTCTAGTTGTAGTTCGAGCTAGATTCGGCAAGCAAAACATGGTTCTCATCCAAAGCATCTTTAAACCTCCACCCTTCGGTCTAACTCCCGAGAACACCACCCTACACGAGCCACACCCTGTCACGATGCTCCCTATTGAAGTGGTTAGATACAAGGGCACGACCATAAGCTCGTGTCATACTACTCGATAGATCCGGTATGCAAATCTAGTCACCGCGACTACAAGAACACCCTATGCAATCTATACATGTCATAGATTGAAGCAAGCACAACCGAGAGAGTATGAAATCATAGAAGGAGGCAAAAGAATCGCTATTGAATCAGAACACATCTATTACTTTACCATGAATGATTGTTCATCACAATACATCAACCCTAGCTCGAAGAGGAGGCCAAGAGGGCTCAAAAACACCTCGTGCGGCGCGGCCAAGGGGGCCCTAGGCCGCGCGACACAGGCCGTTTTTGGCTCCCCTCGGGCCCATCTTTCGCGTGCAAGCTCCTTTGATGTTTAGTAGTTGATATTCCAAGACTTGTGGGCTTGGGACGTCGGTTGCTCCGGGATATGGATGGGTCTTGATGGGTCTTCCGAGTCTGCACTGGATTTGTCTTGATCTCGAAGTACTTTGGCCTTATCTTCTGAAGAACCGAAACGGCGACCAGAGAGGGGGAGGAGTGAATGGGAGCCGATAAAAATTCTTTCCCTCCGATCCGGCTATTTTTCCAAATCAACTCCGATGCCTCTGAAAGCGATCTTGCCAAGATCACGTAGCTACTGTCAAGCTACTGACCCTAGGAACAAGAATGACGCAGCAGAACTCAAATCAATCAAAACGAACACAAACCGAAACAAAACCAACTCACCCTTGTGCTGCCAGGGGGGCGGTTAAACCAGCCTGCCCTGGGAGCCTCGAGAAAAAGTCAACTCGAAAGTGGATCTCCCAAACCGCTTGAGCTCTTGAGATGAGATTTTGGCCAGACGATATACACCTCTAGTGGAGTGTTTTCCCAAAAGATCTCGGCCTCTAACTCGCTAGAACTCCCAGAATCTCAAATCTAAGGAAGAACACCATGAACTCGAGTTCATCCCGAAATCCTCAAATCCAAGGCGATTCACGGCGTTTGGGGGCAAGATATCACCAGCAAAAGAGGCACAAGGCACTCATATGTGAATCCCCCAAAAGAAATCCGAGAGAAAGCGCCCAAGGAAGTGAAGAACGAAAATCCCCCAAAAATAGCTCCAAAAATACCTCCGAAAATAAGAAAGGAAAAAGGAGCTCGTGGATTCAACTCATGGCACAAAGATGAACTAAACAAACTCAATCAATAAACCATGAATTCACCTATACAAACTACGAAAGATTCGAAATAGTTCTAGATGGAAGGGATGAAGGGAAACTACTAGTCCAAAGGAAAATAGAGAGATAACTTCAAAAGATTACAGCCACCAACCCCTAAGGGGCCTATTAGTAGTCCAAGTGGTGGTGCTCTAAAGACTAAACTACCCCTAAGTGATACATACCCCTCAGGGGCAAATTTGACATTTGGTTTCAGATATTTTCCGGCTGGGACAGCTTCCACCGCAAGCTAGCTTCCCTCCGACGCAAGCCTTGCAGTCACGCCGCGTGTCCTCCGGATCGAAGCTCCTCGACGCCGATTTTGGGCCTGCCCAGGGGGGCGGTTAAACCGGCCCTAGGGGGCGGTTAAACCGCCCCTGCCAGCCACACTTGGCCCAGCAGCCCAAACTCGCCTTATCGAGTCCTTGGCCTTGGTTTTGAGGCCCAAACCAAGGGAAACCGTCCACCGATGATTTTGTGGGCAAATCACCAAACCCCGCGCGCAAACTTCGGTTGTGAGCTGCTACCTTGCGCCGGCTTCTCGTCCGCGTACGAGCTTCGGTTGTGAGCCGCTACCTCGCACCGGAACCACGTCCCCTTGCTCGTTCTTGCCAGCATGTGAACCGCACTTGATCCATCTGGCCACCGGGTCCCTCGAACCAGGCCTACTTGTCTCTCCGCTCATCGGAGGCCGCCATGGCTAAGACCTTTCGCGCCTGTTCTTCACCTGCACCAATGCAATCAAGCCGCATTCTACACCTGCAATACTTGAGCCAAGGGAAACGTCAGTCCACACCACGTTGTCAATCACTCATCACACCAGGAAGCGACCATCCACCGGTCCTTGGACACACCGGGTCCTCAATCTCCCCCTTGATGAGTGCATTGACAACACACACATAGTAACCAATGATATAAAAAGAAAATGTAAAAGAAATCGAAAAATAAACGCTCAAGCAAGTGACCAAAAGCAAGAACAAGCCAAATCAAAGTCACTCACAAGAGAAAACTCAGAAAAATGCCGACCCTTCCATAGGAAGCGAAAAGGGCTCAACACCATTGGCAAAAGAGCAAAAGCACAAAGCACAAATCACAAATCTCCAAATCTCCAATTCACTTTTCAAAACACTCAAAGCACTCCCCCTGCGAAGATGCAACTCCCCTGAACAAGTGAACTTGTGCGTGCGAAAAACACTCGAAAATGCTCAAAATCCCACAAAACTTGTGCACTCAGCACAGGGGGCGGTTAAACCGCCCCTGGCAGATGACCAAACCCAAAAATGAACAATTTGCACAAACAAACTCGCAACGATGCCATTTCGACTCGAAAACCTTCCAAATATGCCCAGCAATGTTTTCCAATGCTAAACCTCTCAGAAACTTCACAAATTTTCAGAAACTTCCCTTTTAGCAAAGCTCTCACCTCTCACACAAATCCAACTAAAATCAACTCAAAAACTTTCCCTTAAATTCAGCAACTTCTCCCCCTTGCAAAAAGCTCCAGAAATTCTCCCCCTTGTTGACAATGCACAAATCAAGGAAAAAATGTACAAGATGCAACTACAAGCTTCTCAAATATACAATGAGCAATACAAAGTGCTACAAGTTAGAGAAGAGGCAAACTAGATAGTTCATCATGTGACACGGGCATTGCCATCAAGAAGGTAAAGACATACATCGACAAAGCCATGATCAGTTTGTTCAATTATATCAAAAATGTCACCACATGAGCAAAGTCCTAAACATGGATCATTTAAGCAAAAACAAACTTCATCTCACAAAGATCATGAAAGGACAAGCATTCTTGACAAAAGATCATTACAAACGCCCAAATTCTATCTCATGTCATGTCAAAGCACGGAGCCATGTGTTCACTTCTCAAGGGCGACTTCTCCGGCAAACAACATGCAACCGCTTAGCACCCATGTGTGCAAGTGTGTGCAATGGTGAAAGCATAGAGACATGACCATAAATATTTCTCAAAATGTATCTTTTTCTCATCTTTCTTCTTTCATGCATAGACATCTCATTTTTCAAGTTTTTCAAATTAAGCATGGTACATGAAATGTCTTTGCGACAAAAAGAAGATTATGCTCCTCCACAAGATAAAGCATGGGCTAAACATTCACAATGACAAAGATCTTTGACCCAATTGAAAAGAACAACACATCCTAGCATGATCCTAAGTAAGATATAGCCATTTCGGCTCAAACAAAACATGCAAAGGCATTTGTTCATGGGTGAAAAGAATTTATGTTCAGTTTGTCATTTTAATTCAACAATAGACTATCTCAATAGAATGTATATCAAAACCATCAAGAGCATAGCCATCCATACAATCAATCCCTAGCCAGCCTGCCTAAACTCTAAAATGTAGCAAGTTGTAGCAATGACTGCATATAGGAGAAGCTCATCCTAAGATATGATACAAATGCAGCATGATATATCACAAGATGCAAAGATGAAAACTATACATCAAGATACAAAAGGCAGAAAAAAAAGTACATCAAGATACAAAGATGGTACAATAGTATACATATGCTACAAGAGAAGCCTCCAAAACTCAGCTCAGAAAAACGCACACACACCAAGTTCCCCTCGCAAGTGGTTTGGTGAAAATGACTGCAAGCTGGTTTTGGGTAGAAACATGGGCAAGCTCAATATCTCCTTTCTCCACATGATCTCTCAGAAAGTGGTACCTCACTTCTATGTGTTTGGTTTTGGAATGAAGAACGGGATTTTTGGCTACGCTTATGGCACTGGTGCTATCACAAAGAAGTGGAACATGGGACATGTCTAGGCCAAAGTCTCTCAAGGTGTAGGTGATCCAAAGCAACTGGGAACAACAGCTAGCAGCAGCAACATACTCGGCTTCTGTGGTGGATTGGGCTACACTAGACTGCTTGCGAGAAGACCAAGACACAAGAGACGAACCAAGAAACTGACACTGACCAGAAGTAGACTTACGATCAACACGACATCCAGCAAAATCAGCATCAGAAAAGCCATGAAGTGTGAGCGAGGAATCAGCAGAATACCAAAACCCCAGCTCATGAGTGTACTTGAGATACCTGAAAATCCGTTTGACGACCTGACGATGTGAAATCCTCGGTGAAGCCTGAAAACGAGCGCACAGACACACGCTAACTGTATGTCTGGCCTCATCGCCGTCAAGTAGAGGAGGGAGCCGATCATGCTCTGGTACTCCTTCTGATCCACTGGTTCTCCGTCCTCATCTGCATCCAAAGTTGTAGTCGTACTCATCGGTGTAGTCATCGGCTTGGAGTCGCTCATGTCGAATTTCTTGAGGATGTCCTTGGTGTACTTGCTTTGGTGCACGAACGTCCCGTCCTTGGTCTGCTTGATCTGTAGCCCGAGAAAGAACTGCAACTCTCCCATCATCGACATCTCAAATTCCCTGCTCAAATCGTCTGCAAACTTGGCAACAAGATCTTGAGAAGAGCCACCAAAAATGATATCATCCATGTAAATCTGAACGATTAAAAGATCATTGCCATTTCTCAACAAGAAGAGCGTCTTATCAACCTTCCCCATCACAAACCCCTTGCTAAGCAGGAACCCCCTCAACCTGCCATACCACGCTCTGGGTGCTTGCTTTAGGCCATATAAAGCTTGGTGGAGTTTGTACACTCGGTGTGGGTATCTCTCACTCTCAAAACCCGGGGCTGCCTCGCATACACTTCTTCCTCGATCACCCCATTTAGAAAGGCACTCTTCACGTCCATTTGGTACAACTTGAACCCTTTAGCAACAGAGAATGCTAGAAGGATCCGAATTGCCTCGAAACGGGCAACAGGAGCAAAGGTTTCCTCATAATCTATCCCCTCCTGCTGTGAAAACCCCTGAGCAACCAACCTCGCTTTGTTTCTCACAATCTCACCACCCTCATCCCTCTTGTTTTTGAAAACCCACTTGGTTCCTATAGGATGGCAATTTGGAGGTGGTTCAACTAACTCTCACACTTGGTTTCTCTCAAAGTTCTCAAGCTCTTCATGCATGGCATTGATCCAATCAGAATCAGATAAAGCGTGTCCAACATTTTTGGGCTCGAAAGACGCAACAAAAGTAGAATGAGCGAAATGAGAGATGTTCTGTGACCTTGACCGTGTAGTGCGTTCATCCAAGTCCCCTATGATCTTCGACACAGGATGATTCTTCTGTACCAGCCGGGGAGCTTCTCGCCTCGAGATTACCTCCCCCTCAACATCAGCTTCCACTTGAACTCGATCATGTGCTCGACTTGACGAAGGTGTAGCAGAAGGGCTGTCGTCGAAAGTCGTGGTAGTAGTGGAAGTAGAAGGTACACGATCTCCACATGGTGCATGAATTTCCTCATCAAGCTGTTCTTCCTCAAAGATGGACTGTCCCAACTCGTCATCACCTGCACACTCAAAGACAGAAGAGCTACACGGAATGGTCTCGTCGAAAGTGACTTCGCAAGTCTCCATGATTTGGTTAGTTTCAAGATTGAGCACACGATATGCTCGAGAATGATTAGCATAACCAAGAAAAATACCATCCATCGAACGAGACTCAAACTTGTCCAAATTTCCTTTCTTAAGAATGAAACACTTGTAGCCAAAAACCCGAAAGTGACTCACACGTGGGGAACGACCACGGAAAAGCTCATAGCAAGTTTTCTTCTTGAAAGCACGAAGGAAAATCCGATTCGAAACATGACAAGCTGTATTCACCGCCTCTGCCCAATA
Source organism: Urochloa ruziziensis (assembly GCA_015476505.1). NCBI lineage: Eukaryota > Viridiplantae > Streptophyta > Magnoliopsida > Poales > Poaceae > Urochloa > Urochloa ruziziensis. The sequence continues at coordinate 16,340 of WEIB01000133.1, forward strand.
CTTCCTAGGAGTCCTATGCTCATCTAGCATCGTCCTAGCCATCTCGCAAAGCGTCCGATTCTTCCTCTCAACAACTCCATTTTGGCAAGCAACATATGGCGAAGAATATTGATGTTCGAGACCAAGATCACGACATAAGGCATCAAAACGAGTGTTCTTAAATTCCGTACCATTGTCACTGCGTATAGCTCTCATGGCACCACCATTACTCTCGTTTTTCAGCCTCAAAATCAGATCTCGAACAAAATCAAATGTCTCATCCTTCGATGCCAAAAAGAACACCCAAGCATATCGAGAAAAATCATCCACAACCACAAGAACATACCACTTCCCACCGACTGAGCGAACGCGAGCGGGACCAACCAAGTCCATATGCAAAAGCTCCCCTGGACGCTCTGTCATAACATTTGTCAAAGGTGGATGGGAAGCAGCAACCATCTTACCATGCCTACAAGGTGCACAAACCAAATCTTTCTCGAACTTGAGCTTGGGCAATCCTCGGATAAGGTCAAGAGCACTCAAGCGTGTGAGTAAATCAAAGCTCACATGTCCCAATCTCCTATGCCACTTCCAAAGCTCAGAAGAAGTACCAGCGATCAAACACCGAGAAGGACCAAAATATCTAGAAAAATCAGCACAAAAAATCTGTCCCTCGGGAATGATCATACACACAAGATCACCTCGAGAATCAAGAATCTGAGAATCACAACTCTTAAACCGAACCTCATAACCCTCATCAAGAAGCTGAGAAACTGAAAGCAAATTAAAACCAAGATTCTTGACAAGAGCAACTGCTTCAACATAAAACCATCGCTCACCAGAATAGCACCCTCAGACAACACTCTACCTCTACCCTTCTCCCCAAAAGTGATGTACTGCCTGGACACCACCAGGGTGAGGCTGGAGAACCACTTCCTATTACCTGTCATGTGTCTCGAACATCCGGAATCCATCAACCAAAAGTTCTCCAAGCCTCCCACCTGCACAATCAAAAGCGAGAACGAGAATGAGCGAACGACTCGACACTGGGGTTAGCACAAAAAGAGTCAAACCAGTGTCAGGCCATCTGCTCAAAAGAGGGGTTAGCAAAATCAACTCTACCACGTGAAACCCTCTCGTCTCTCACCATCGGGCCTCTAGTACCACACAAGAGAAAACGTGGCCTAGACTCTCTCCTAGCCTCAAAGCTACGGTCAAACCTCCCTGAACCAAACTGACCACGAGCAGGAGGCTGCCTAGCAAAACCACTACGAGCTAGAACACCACGACTACGCAATGAGGGAACTGTACGCACAAAAGCCTCTCCTCTAGGCAAGGGTGAACGAGACACAGGCACACTACGGGAAGAGTGGTACCTGTCCCTGTTCCCCAACTCCTTCTCTCGTCTCACCTCCCTCTTTTTCCTCCAGCAAAACTCTTCAAGGTGACCATCCCTTCCACAATGCTCACAATGGAAGCAGACTGGTTTTGGCTTTGGGGTTTCTCTCGGCTGTGGCTTCTCACTTCTCTGGTAACCCCCACTCCTCACAAAGGTCACTCTCCTCTGGAAGTTGTTTGTCTTTGGTGGAAACTTGGGAGGATCTGGAGTGGTGTCAAGCTTGTTCAACAGGTGGTTGGGCTTAGGTGCAAAGCTGTTCTTTGGTGGGGTTTTCTCTGGTGGGATTGGAGTGTTTGTAGTGGAACTGGCTTGCTCTCTCTCTCTTTCTCACCACTGTTCTCATCATCCTTCTCACAACCCAGACCACGACCATCAGCTCTCTTGAACCCAGCTATCATCATCTTAAGCTGTGGCTCGTGACCAGACAACCAACCCAAATACGGATGCAACTCATTGTTCTCATCTTGCAAGCGATCAACAGACTGTGCTAGCTCAACATTCCTCAAAGCAACAACATCACAAGCACAACAAGAGTTTGCAATGGGTGATTTCAATTGAGCCTCAAGTGAACTAATCATGGTTCGAGATTCAAGCAACTGAGCATGTAAAACAGGCCAAGAAGTACAAGCACCTAGCAAAGAAGGTCTAGACTTCAACTCAGCAATCTCAACCCTAGCTTCTTCTAGTTCATCAAGGAATGTCATGTGTTTTTCCTTAAGAGCTACCAAATCAGCTAGATGCACATCACAGAAAGAGCATTCAATTTCATCTGACACAACAGGAGCATCCTTCAACATAGCAAACTCAGACTCAAGCTTAGCCACTATCTCCCTAGACTCGCAAAGCAAAGACTCAAAGTCCATCGCCTTCTTTCCAGTCTCAGAAAGTAAGGCCTCAAGCTCAGCTACTCTCTCCTTTGACTCACCTAGCAAGGACCTAAACTCTCTCTTCTCCTTGTTGGTCTTCCTAAGCACATCATCACGGTTATCGACCAGCTCCTCTAGTCTAGCAATCTCCTTACGCAAAGAGGTGGGATCGGTCAATACCTCATCCTCGAAGTCAGAATCGGAGTCGTCCTTGCTCTTCACAGAGTCATGCGCCATGGTGCAGTAGTCGATGGCAGCGAAGGAGATCCCGTTGAAGTTGCGGTTCACGTGCTTCTTCTCGTTGCGGTGGCCGCGGTCTTCATCCTCGCTGCTCGAGCTTGACGATGTGTTGGTGGAGCTCATTTCGATGTCGCTCGCATCAGCCACCATCGCTCGAGGCTTGTTCTTCTTGTGCCCACCATGCTTGTTCCTCGACCTTCTCTCTTCCTTGTTCTTGTGCTTGGAGCGGTCCTGGAGCGGTGCTTGTGGTCATCTCGCGGGCGGTGCTTGCGGTTGTAGTCGTTCTTGATCTCCTCGGGGCACTCGGCGATGAAGTGGCCCATCTTCCCGCATCTGTAGCACGTACTCCCGGCACGCCTCGAACCCTTGTGGTTCTGGTACATCCTCTCAAACCTCCTGGTCAGCAACGCGAGATCCTCCTCGCTAAGCACCTCATACTCCCCATCTGGAAGAGACACAAGAGAAGACAAAGCAATGTGTCTGGAAGTGTTAGCCTGTCCATAACCAGAGCCACCGACTAGAGCCAGACTATGGGGATCAGTCAGACTCTTAGCCTTGGCAAGCAGCTGTCTATCAACCTCAGAAGACTTCAACTTGGAGAAAAGCTCATCAACCGACAAAGTTTCATAGTTAGCTGACTCCATGATCGCCTCAACCTTGGCACTCCACACGGATCTATCAAGTGCTTGCAAGAGTTTGATAGCTCTGTCATGATCCGAGTATGGGAGGATGGTGATGTTGGCTTTTATGTTTGTTGACTATGGCAGTAAAGCGCTGAAACAAAGCATCAACAGACTCTCCAGGCAAGTGAGCGAAATTTTCATACTCTCTGCGATACATCGAGAAAAGCCTAGCCTTCACATGGCTATCACCACCGTGGGCTACCTTGAGCTTCTGCCAGATCTGGCTAGCTAGGTCCTCGCCCAAAACTCTCTCAAACTCCTCAGTCGACAAAGCACGAAACAAGTAGTCGACAGCTCTAGCGTTTGCCTCAAACTTATCTCTCGCATCCTGGGCATCTAAGTTGGTACGATTGACATAGTGTTCATCTTTGGTCACATCCCACAACAACTTTCCTTTGCCTCGCAAGAAAGCGCCCATACAAGCGACCCAATTCGGATAGTTCTTCCCATCGAAGTGCGGAGGCCCGAAACCCCGATTTTGGTACGCCATCTTTGGATCTTAGACTGGTTAGAGTCGCAAAGACCCGTAACCGGCTCTGATACCAATTGAAGGACCGAAACGGCGACCAGAGAGGGGGGAGTGAATGGGAGCCGATAAAAATTCTTTCCCTCCGATCCGGCTATTTTCCCAAATCAACTCCGATGCCTCTGAAAGCGATCTTGCCAAGATCACGTAGCTACTGTCAAGCTACTGACCCTAGGAACAAGAATGACACAGCGGAACTCAAATCAATCAAAACGAACACAAACTGAACCAAAACCAACTCACCCTTGTGCTGCCAGGGGGGCGGTTAAACCGCCTAGGGGGGCGGTTAAACCGGCCTGCCTTGGGAGCCTCGGGAAAAAGTCAACTCGAAAGTGGATCTTCCAAACCGCTTGAGCTCTTGAGATGAGATTTTGGCCAGATGATATACACCTCTAGTGGAGTGTTTTCCCAAAAGATCTCGGCCTCTAACTCGCTAGAACTCCCAGAATCTCAAATCTAAGGAAGAACACCATGAACTCGAGTTCATCCCGAAATCCTCAAATCCAAGGCGATTCATGGCATTTGGGGGCAAGATATCACCAGCAAAAGAGGCACAAGGCACTCATATGTGAATCCCCCAAAAGAAATCCGAGAGAAAGCGCCCAAGGAAGTGAAGAACAAAAATCCCCCAAAAATAGCTCCAAAAATACCTTCGAAAATAAGAAAGGAAAAAGGAGCTCGTGGATTCAACTCATGGCACATAGATGAACTAAACAAACTCAATCAACAAACCATGAATTCACCTATACAAACTACGAAAGATTCGAAATAGTTCTAGATGGAAGGGATGAAGGGAAACTACTAGTCCAAAGGAAAATAGAGAGATAACTTCAAAAGATTACAGCCACCAACCCCTAAGGGGCCTATTAGTAGTCCAAGTGGTGGTGCTCTAAAGACTAAACTACCCCTAAGTGATACATACCCCTCAGGGGCAAATTTGACATTTGGTTTCAGATATTTTCTGGCTGGGACAGCTTCCACCGCAAGCTAGCTTCCCTCCGACGCAAGCCTTGCAGTCACGCCGCGTGTCCTCCGGATCGAAGCTCCTCGACACCGATTTTGGGCCTGCCCAGGGGGGCAGTTAAACCGGCCCTGGGGGGCGGTTAAATTGCCCCTGCCAGCCACACTTGGCCCAGCAGCCCAAACTCGCCTCGTCGAGTCCTCGGCCTTGGTTTTGAGGCCCAAACCAAGGGAAACCGTCCACCGATGATTTTGTGGGCAAATCACCAAAGCCCGCGCGCAAACTTCGGTTGTGAGCCGCTACCTTGCGCCGGCTTCTCGTTCGCGTACGAGCTTCGGTTGTGAGCCGCTACCTCGCACCGGAACCACGTCCCCTTGCTCGTTCTTGCCAGCATGTGAACCACACTTGATCCATCTGGCCACCGGGTCCCTCGAACCAAGCCTACTTGTCTCTCTGCTCCTCGGAGGCCGCCATGGCTAAGACCTTTCGCGCCTGTTCTTCACCTGCACCAATGCAATCAAGCCACGTTCTACGCCTGCAATACTTGAGCCAAGGGAAACGTCAGTCTACACCACGTTGTCAATCACTCATCACACCAGGAAGCGAGCATCCACCGGTCCTCGGACACACCAGGTCCTCATCTTCAATTGAGCTTTGTTAGAGGTGGCCCGTTGGAGTAGAGCATGAACAGGCTTCGATTCCTTTGGGCTTCATTAGGGCTTTTGGCCTTCATCTTGTCGTGTTGTTGCTAGTTCTCAGATTTAGCCCATATTCGCTCCAAAATAGCGAATTAACCTGCGTAAACCAAAATGCTCCAGAAATATGTGCACAAGCGGAAACGGGGTTATTTCAGTGCCATGTGGCAGGGTTAGTATCAAGATTAGTCCAAAAACATAACCTAGATGGCACTAAAAGGGTGTCATTTAACAGCGTCAGTAGTGTCCAGGTAGTACAACACTTTTGGGGACAAGGGTAAAGGTAGAGTGTTGTGTGAGGGTGCTATTCAGGTGAGTGACAGCTTTGTGTTGAAATGGGTTGCTCTTGTCAAGAATCTTGGTTTCAATTTGCTTTCAGTTTCTCAGCTTCTTGATGAGAGTTATGAGGTTCGGTTTAAGAGTGGTGATTCTCGGATTCTTGATCCTCGAGCTGAGCTTGTTTGCATGATTATTCCCGAGGGTCAGATTTTCCGTGTTGATTTTTCTCGATCGTTTGGTCCGTCTCGTTGTTTGATTGCCGGTACTTTTTCTGAGCTCTGGAGGTGGCATAGGAGATTGGGTCATGTGAGCTTTGATTTACTCACACGCTTGAGTGCTCTTGACCTTATCCGAGGATTGCCCAAGCTCAAGTTTGAGAAAGATTTAGTGTGTGCACCTTGTAGGCATGGTAAGATGGTCGCTTCTTCTCACCCACCTTTGACTGAGGTGATGACTGAGCGTCCAGGGGAGCTTTTGCATATGGACTTGTTTTGTCCCGCTCGCGTTCGCTCAGTCGGTGGGAAGTGGTATGTTCTTGTTGTGGTGGACGACTATTCTTACTATGCTTGGGTGTTTTTCTTGGCCTCTAAGGATGAGACTTTTGATTTTGTTTGAGATCTGATTTTGAGGTTGAAAAACGAGAGTAATGGTGGTGCCATGAGAGCTATACACAGTGACAATGGTATGGAATTTAAGAACACTTGTTTTGATGCCTTCTGTCATGATCTTGGTCTTGGACATCAATATTCTTCGTCGTATGTTGCTTGCCAAAATGGTGTTGTTGAGAGGATGAATCACTCTTTGTGAAATGGCAAGGATGATGCTAGATGAGCACAGGACTCCTAGTAGATATTGGGCAGAAGCAGTAAACACAGCTTGTCACGTGTCAAATCGCATTTTCCTTCGTGATTTCAAGAAGAAAACTTGCTATGAGCTTTTCCATTGTCGTACTCCCCGTGTGAGTCATTTTCGGGTGTTTGGTTGCAAGTGTTTCATTCTCAAGAAGAGCTTGGAAACTTTGAGAGAAATCAGGTGTGGGAGTTAGCTGAACCACCTCCAAATTGCCATCCCATAGGAACCAAGTGGGTTTTCAAGAACAAGAGGGGTGAGGATGGGGAGATAGTGAAAAACAAGGCAAGGTTGGTTGCTCAGGGGTTTTCGCAGCAGGAGGGGATAGATTATGAGGAGACATTTGCTCCTGTTTCCCGTTTGGAGGCAATTCGGATCCTTCTAGCATTTGCAGTTGCTAAAGGGTTCAAATTGCACCAAATGGACATGAAAAAGTGCCTTTTTGAATGGGGTGATCGAGGAAGAAGTGTATGTGAGGCAACCCCCTGGGTTTGAGAGTGAGAGGTACCCACACCGAGTGTTCAAACTCCACCGAACATTATATGGCCTAAGGCAAGCACCTAGAGTGTGGTATGGCAGGTTGTGGGGGTTCTTGCTTAGCAAGGGGTTTGAGATGGGAAAGGTTGATAAGACGCTCTTCTTGTTGAGAAATGGCAATGATCTTTTAATCGTTCAGATATACGTGGATGATATCATTTTTGGTGGCTCTTCTCACAGTCTTGTTGCCAAGTTCGCAGATGATATGAGCAGGGAATTTGTGATGTCCATGATGGGAGAGTTGTAGTTCTTTCTCGTGCTGCAGATCAAGCAACACAAGGATGGGACGTTCGTGCATCAAAGCAAGTACACAAAGGACATTCTCAAGAAGTTTGACATGAGCGACTCCAAGCCGATAACCACTCCGATGAGTACGACTACAGCCTTGGATGCGGATGAGGACGGAGACCCAGTGGACCAGAAGGAGTACCAGAGCATGATCGGCTCCCTCCTGTACTTGACGGCGATGAGGCCGGACATACAGTTCAGCATGTGTCTGTGCGCTCGTTTTCAGGCTTCACCGAGGACTTCACATCGGTAGGCCATCAAGAGTATTTTCAGGTATCTCAAGTATACTCCTGAGTTAGATCTTTGGTATTCTGCTGCTTCTTCACTTGCCCTCCATGGATATTCTGATGCGGATTTTGCTGGGTGTCGTGTGGATCGCAAGTCTACTTCTAGACAGTGTCAGTTTCTTGGATCGTCTCTTGTGTCTTGGTCTTCTCGCAAGCAGTCTAGTGTAGCCCAATCCACCACAGAAGCTGAGTATGTTGCTGCAGCTAGCTGTTGTTCCCAGCTGCTTTGGATCACCTACACCTTGAGAGACTTTGGCTTAGATTTGTCCCATGGACCACTTCTTTGTGGTAGCACTAGTGCCATAAGCGTAGCCAAAAATCCTGTGCTCCGCTCCAAAACCAAACACATAGAAGTGAGGTACCATTTCCTGAGAGATCATGTGGAGAAAGGAGATATTGAGCTTGCCCAAGTGTCTACCCAAAACCAGCTTGCCGACGTTTTCACAAAACCACTTGACCAAGTTACCTTCACCCGCTTGCGAGGAGAACTTGGTGTGTGTTCGCCTTTCTGAGCTGAGTTTTGGAGACTTTGTTGTAGCATATGTATACTAGTGTATCTTTGATGTACATTTTTCCATCTTTGTATCTTGATGTATAGTTCGCATTTTTGCATCTTGTGATATATCATGCTGCATTTGTATCATATCTTAGGATGAGCTTCTCCTATATGCAGTGATTGCTACAACTTGCTACATCTTAGCGTTTAGGTAGGCTTGCTAGGGATTGGTTGATGATTGGCTATGCTCTTGATGTTTTTGATATATATTTTTTGAGATACTCAATTTTTGAAGTAAAATGACAAACTGAACTTAAACTCTTTTCACCCATGAGTAAAAGCCTTTCCACGTCTTGTTTGTGCTGAAATGGCAAAATCTTGCTTAAGATCATGCTAGGATGTGATGTTCTTTCCAATTGGGTCAAAGACCTTTGTCATTGTGAATGTTAGCCCATGTTTTACCTTGTGGAGGGGCATAAGCTTCTTTTTGTCGCAAAGACTTTTCATGTACCATGCTTAATTAGAAAAACTTGAAAAATGAGATGTCTATGCATGAAAGAAGAAAGGTAAGAAAAAGATACTTTTGGGAAAAAATTTATGCTCATGTCTTTATGCTTTCACCATTGCACACACTTGCACACATGGGTGCTAAGCGGTTGCATGATGTTTGCCGGAGAAGTCTCCCTTGAGAAGTGAACACATGGCTTCGTGCTTTGACATGACATGAGATAAAACTTGGGCGTTTGTAATGATCTTTTGTTAAGAAATCTTGTCCTTTCATAATCTTGATGTGATGAAGTTCATTTTTGCTTGAACAATCCATGGTTAGGACTTTGCTCATGTGGTGACATTTTTGATAAAACTACACAAATTGATCATGGCTTTGTCAATTGGCTATATGTCTTTACCTTCTTGATGGCAATGCCCGTGTGACATGATGAGCTATCTAGCTTGCCTTTTCTCTAACTTGTAGCATTTTGTAGTGCTCATTGTATATTTGAGAAGCTTGTAGTTGCATCTTTTGTATTTTTTGCCTTGATTTATGCATTGTCAACAAGGGGGAGAAATTCTGAACGGTTTCTGGAAGGAAAACATTGCTGGACGTGCTTTTGAAAGTTTTGCGAGCTTTTGTATGAAGTGTTTGCTTCTTTTGTGCTGGAACTGGCTAGGGCGGTTTAACCGCCCCCACTGGGCGGTTTAACCGCCCCTGTGCAATGAGCACATGAGTTGAGGGATTTGAGCCATTTTCAACACATTTTCGCACGCACAAGTTCACTTGTTCGGCGGGAGTTTGCATCAATGCAGGGGGAGTGCTTTGTGGTTCCTGAAAAGTGTTTTGGAGATTTGTGGGTTGTGCTTTGTGATTTGCTCTTTTGCCGATGGTGTTGAGCCCTTTCGCTTCTTCTTGAAGGGTCGGCGTTTCTGGAGCTTTCTCTTGTGAGTGACTTTGTTCTCGGCTTGTTCTTGCTTTTAGTCACTTGCTTGAGCCTTGTTTTCGATTTCTTTTCTATTCTCCTTTGATACCTATCATGATTATGTGTGTGTTGTCAATGCACTCATCAAGGGGGAGATTGTGGACCGGATGTGTCCGAGGACCGGTGGATGGTCGCTTCCTGGTGTGATGAGTGATTGACAACGTGGTGTGGATTGACGTTTGCCTTGGCTCAAGTATTGCAGGTGTACAATGCGGCTTGGTTGCATTGGTGCAGGTGAAGAACAGGCGTGAAAGGTCCTAGCCATGGCGGCCTCCGAGGAGCAGAGAGACAAGTAGGCTTGGTTCGAGGGACCCGGTGGCCAGATGGATCAAGTGCGGTTCACATGGTGGCAAGAATGAGCAAGGGAGTGTGGTTCCGGTGCGAGGTAGCGGCTCACAACCGAAGGTTGTACACGGACACGAAGCCGGTGCAAGGTAGCGGCTCACAACCGATGCTTGCACGCGGGGTTTGGTGGTTTGGCCAAAAGACCATCAGCTGGACGGTTTCCCTTGGTTTGGGTGTCAAAACCAAGGCCGAGGACATGGCGTGGCGAAGATGGGTGGAGGGGCTGCTCACCCAGTCAGGGGCGGTTTAACCGCCCCTCGTAGGGCCGGTTTAACCGCCCCCCCTAGGCAGGACCGAGAGGCGTCGAGGAGCTTCGATCCGGAGGACACACGGTGTGACTACAAGGGTTGCGTTGGAGGAAAGCAAGCTTGCAGTGGAAGGTGTCCCAGCCGGAAATAGCTTCGATTCAAATGTCAAATTTGCCCCTGAGGGGTAGTTGAGTCATTAGAGCACCACCACTTGGACTATAAATAGGCCCCCTAGGGGTTGGTGGCTGCTATCTATCTCTCTAGTTTATTTTCCCTTGCACTTGAACTATTTTCCATAGGTTTTCCTTTCTAGTTTTCCATAGGCTAGCCAAGTGCTTCACCGGAGAAATCTTGAAGAGGGTAGGATGAAGGGAGGATAGCTAGCCCCTTTGTAAAGAAGTTGATCTCGTGATGTATGGAAGATTTGGCTTTCTTTCATCTCTACTTGTGTGATTTCTTTGCTCATCCCGTGGCTCTTTTTGGTCCCTTTGGTAGATTTTTGATTCCTTGTGTTTGAGGCCGTTTCTTTGTGGGATTGCTTGGGGGATTCACATATGAGCTCATGGAGACTCTTTTCCTGGTGATTTGCCCCCACAAAACGCAAAGAATCGCTTCGGATTTGGGGATTTTTGGATGAACTCGAGATAGATGTGTTCTTCGCGAGATCTGAGATTTCGGGAGTTCTAGTGAGTTAGAGGCAGAGATTTTTGGGGCATATCCTCCCTTGAGGTGTACATCATCTCCCCAAAGTTTTGTCTAAATGGAGATCGGGTAATTCGATTTTTGGTGTTGACTTTCGGAACCCGTGCTCCCAGGCCAGACCGGTTTAAACCGCCACCCAGGCGGTCTAATCACCTCTGGCTGGGAAGAGGAGAGTTTGCCTCAATTCGGTTCGATTCCAATTCGATTTGCTCGATTTGGTTTCCGCTGCTGTGATTGTGTTCCTAGGGTCAGTAGCTTCTCAGTAGCTACGTGATCTTGGCTAGATCGTGTTGTGAGGATTTGGAGTTGAGTTGGGTGAAAAGCCGGATTAGTTGAGAAGAAATTTTAACCGGCTCCCATTCACTCCCTCCCTCTCTGGTCCCCTAATCGGTCCTTCATCACTCATGAATATGGTAGAAGCCTTTGCCACCAAACAGAAGAAAAGGCATGACCGTTATCATGCACGACGAAGGATATCGAGAACCAAAGCTCTGGAAGAGCAAGAAAAGCGAGATAAGGAGGTTGAATCCAAGCCCTGTCCGGTCCGAAAGGAATGGCGGGTAAAAGCAGTCCCGAACGAAGAATCGGAGAGTTCCGCTCAGGACATAAAACTCGAGCCCTCGCCATAAGGTATATGGTACGTATCCATGCATTGCATATAGAATAGGTTTTCCCTTCCCTTTCATTTCAATTCTTTCATTTAGCATGGCATATTTAGTTTTCGAAACTTGCATCCATATTTTGATTATGCATTGCTTAGCATGTAAAAAAAATCGGCCAAAATGAAACCATGGCCAGATCACCAGAGCAGGCAACCAGCAATCGTGCATGGGCACAACACGAGGAAGATGGAGGAAATTGGAGCCAGCACCAGGCCGAGTGGCCCCATTGTCACACCCTGAAATTGTTGGATTTCAGGATGTGGTTAGAAAGAAAAATTAAGCAATGATTTCTCATAATTTTAAAACTTTTCCAACATTTATTTACTTTACAGGGATTTTAGTGTAGGAAAAAGAATTGTTTGTTCTTTTGAAATTAAACAAGTTTGTTATGTGTGTTGCATTCATGCTGATGCATTTCGCTGTTTCATGAGTGCTCAGGTTTTAAAATACGTTTATGCGGCGTTTAGGTTTTTCAGGGAAATTTCTGGACTTTTCTGGAATTTAATTCTCCTTTTCTAGAGCTCTTTCTATTTATTAGAAAGCTCTATAGTCCTTTTCATGAGCTCCTAATATTTTATTTGGACTCATCTTATCCCAATCTACCTCTGAGAATTTTCCTAGAATTTTTAGGATTTTCTGGGTATTTTTCGTGCTTTATAAACATTTTCTAGAGTTTTCTGGATTTGTTTTTGCATTGAAAATATTTTCTCAGAAAATAAACGAAAACCCTAACCATTAACGGATCGGGCCGAGCCACCCCAGCCCGACCCGACCCACTAACCCACCCCGGCCCGCACCAGCCCAGCAGGCCGCCGCCGCCGGCCATCCTTGGGGGGCGCGCTGCCCTAGGGTTGCCGCCGCGCCCCTATAAAGGGGGAGCGCCCAGCCCCCGCGCGCCCCTGCTGACCCTGCCGCCGCCGCCCCCTCGCATGCGCCGCGCAGCGCCGCCACCCGTAGCAGCCGCCGGCCATCGCCGCGTGCAAGCACCGCCGGGACGAGCCGAGGCCGGGACGAGGACCCCGACGCCGAGCTGAAGCTTCGCCGCATGTCCTCGTCGCCTCAACGCCGCCGGAGCGCCGCCGCCGCGAGCTTCCCCGAGCCGCCGCCGCCGTCCGCCGTCTGTGCCGGATTCCGGCCGCCCCCGTCGATCTCCGCCGCCGGTGAGCGCCTCCACGTGATCCCCTCGACCTCCTCCTCCCTTTTCCCCCTGCCCGTCGAGCTCCTCGCCGCCTGAATCGCCGCCGAGGCCGACGCCTAGTGACACCGCTGGCCGGCCATGTGTTGAGGAAGAAGAAGCCTGCCATTTTGCAGTTTGGCCCCCTGAGAAGTCTATAATTTCTACAGGTTCTTTGTGTCTTGCAAACTTCACAGAAAACACCCTAGAAGTTTTAGTTCTTCTCAACCCAGCCCGAGATCTACACTTTTGCAGATCTAACCCCGGAGATTCGTCTATTCGCAGTGACTATTCACTGAGTCTAGCCATTCTTCTCTGCTAGCCCCTGTCGGCTATAGTTAATCGCGACTAGGTCCCTGCAATCTTGTTTTAGTCCTAGATTCCACGTTTTAGCTCCGTTTCCACCCGTTCAAGTTGCGTTAGGTTCGTTTTAACATAAAGTACACGCTAGTGGTGATGTTTACCCCAATTCATGCTTTTATAAATTATTTCCAAATTAATTTGATTAATGTCTACTCACATGTCTTTTCCTGATAAAAGCAAATTAGGGGTACATGTCGGTTTTCATAACTAATGTTAAGTTGACTAATACTATCTCACTGTGTTTCTAAATAAAATCCAATTAGAGCTATACCTCGACGTTTCTAAATTAAATGTTAATTTGATTAATGTATATTTCCTCTGATCTTCTAAATAAAAGTTGGCTAGGTCCTATCTCGGATTTATAAATAAAGTTAATATGATTAATATTACTTACAATTGCTTTCTAAATAATAATTTGATTAGTTGAACACGAACAATAAAGTTATTCGAACAGATGTTTCATGTACCTTTCTTTTCTAAAGTTAAATGTTGAATTTGTATAACTGATACATGAACAATTATAAATAAAACATGACTAAGTTTACCTTCGCTTTTCAAATGCAAATATAATTTGTGTTAAGCTACAAATAGGGTATTTCTCTGAAATAGCCTATGCACATGATTTTATTTAATTAAAATATATCCAGCACATAGTCTTTTGCCTTGTGATCAGAAAATCATCCGATAGTGGTTTCCTTTTTAACCGTAGTTTCGTCTTTAGAGTTTCTTGCGCCTTTCGTTCGTAGCAACGAGCCCTATCGTTTAGAACGCTCTTTTAAAGCTTTTGTTTTGATTGATGTATTGTTCTTAGTTGTCTCTATTTGTTGCTTGTATGTTTGCTTTAGAGTAATTGCTTCGGATGATTGCTACGAGTAGAAGGAACTTCGTTCGAGGATCTCGAAGAACAAGAATTGAAGACCTTGAGCAGTTATTATCTGGATTAAAGGCAAGTGTAACATGGAAATTTCTTGTAACCTAATCACCTTTAATCATTCATTCATACTTGCATGTGTCTAATTTTGATTACCTTAAGGTTGTACCTAGAATTTAAATCCATATCCCTTGTTACCCCGGGTTTATGCATTTGTGGGTAGTCTTTGCTAAGCGCTGCTACTGTCACCCTTACTTAACTGTTAATCTTGACTTAATGGTTCACTTCAACTTAATGGTAAAATATGCTTATTAGCAACATGGTTCAGGGAGCTAGAGCTTGCTTCGTGTATGCTCTAGTGTCTCTCCGTAAGGTCCGGTTCTTAAAGTGGCAACCCAGGAACCTGTCGCCACCACCGGAACTATTATGGCTCTGGTCTTGGTCAAGTAGCATGTACGTCTCTAGCTTGCCAGTGGTTACCGGAAGGCGTACGTGGGGAACTGCAGTGCAAGCATGGACTTGATCCATCGAGGACGGTCTCACCTGCGCTCTGAGGTCCGTTGGCTATGTCTCGTTAGGCACAGTCCCGTGTTGGGAGCCCCTGGGTATGGGAGCTCCGCACGTTGCGCTTGATGGCTATCGCGCTCTGGACGTCATTGATTCCCCCTTGGTGCGTAATATCCTTGGGCCTAAATCAATCTCGATGCCTTGGGGTCATGCGCTGCTAGTTGGACCAAAACGGCTACTGTGCTTGTTAGGGTGTCTTGGGAAAAAACTCGTAGCGTCCCTATGCCTTCACACCTCGGAAGTGTGGTTGTGCGTGGTTGGGTGCAAAGCTCCTTTGAGATTTTACGCGACCGGTGGTTAAAGGGTGAAACCTCTGCAGAGTGTAAATCTATCATGATAGCCATGCTCTCGGTCACGAGCGGCCTGGATCCTTTTTGATTAGAAGATGATGATGCTTTATGGTTTTAATGATACGTACATCTTTAATGGGGTTACAACTGGGAGTTCTCTTACACTTGTAGTAACTAGGAGAATGATAAAACGAACCAACTAAAAGTGCTAAAGCAGTAAACCCGAGTCAGCCTTTTTAGCCTTTCATAAACTCCTGTTATACTTGCTAAGTATGTTGAGATACTTACACTTGCATTCAATCAACAAAATATCGGACGGGTAATCAGAAGGAGCAGCTCGTGACGCAGTGGCTGAAGACTTTCCAGAAGACCCTTCGTACATCTGAGCTGTGGTCAACCAGTCGGTGTCCCTGTGGACTTGAGGCTCGACTAGACGATAATGTTCAATAAGATAGACTTCCGCTGTGTAAATTCTGTAAACTCTGATGTAATTGTTTTATTCGAGCATTGTGTTCTCTGTAATACCATATTTGTAAGCTATATGTGTTGTGTGGACTTCCTGGGCACACATATGGCAGCATTCGGGTTTCTGTGGAAATCCGGGTGTGACACCCATGCAGGCCGGCCGGCCTCCCTCCATCGTTCCTGTCCCATCTTCACCTACTAGAGCACGTTGCACAGGAAAGAAACCACCGACGCACAGGATGGGCACCAGTCGTGCCATGTGCAGGCCGATCGGCCTCACACAGGCCGGCTGGCCTCCCCTGCTGCGCCTCTATAAAAGCCGGTGCTGAGTGCTTCATCAACTCGCCCCAAGTGCAGGTATGCAAGCATCCTCAGCGCTGCAGTTCTCCCTTGCTCTAAAATCTTGAAATTCTCTAAGCAAGATTAGAGTGCAACCACAAGAAAATTCTGCTAAAATTAATCTTTAAATTATTGTGAGAAAAAAACCCTTTCCGGCTGAACGAGAACGTTTGTGGTGGTTGATTCCCCACAAGAACGACTAACCGAGTTGTGATGATTAATCTCCCACAAGAACGCCTAACCGTTGACTGCCTAACCCTTGATTTCCTTCGGGTATTGTAGAGCTAGTCTTTTGCAGGAATCATGTGGACTAAGGCGAAAGCAACGGCACGTGGAGTGGTGACCAAGCTAGGCTCATCAAGTTCAGGGCGATCCCGAAGCTCCTCTGCTTCCGGGGAAACTATGTCTGTTGATTCATCTCAACAGGACACAGTGTCCCAGGAGAACGAGAGGCAAGAAGTGCCCCAGAACAGGCTCCGTATCCAGATCATGACCCGGGTTGAGCACATCATCGCCAGGACCGAAGAAGAAAGAGCAACACTTGATAAGCTGCTGAACCGCGTCTTCAGCCACGCTAAGTACTTCGACGCCATGCTGCTAATCAAGACCGGTCTCGGGGGAGACATGGAACGGGCATTCAACAATGCCAGATGGCAAAACTTCCATCCCATCTCAGAAACAGGTTCGCATTTTCTGACTATGGAGTTTCTGATGAGTTTGAAAGTTGAGGTTGTTCCCAATGAGACGAACATCCGTTTTCGGTTTTTCAATGAGTATTTTATCTTCAGTTTGAAACAGCTCAGTGAGGCTCTTGGTTTCCACAAGAGATGCATCATTGACGCTAACCTTTTGGTGACTAACCACCGATACAACCGTGCCCAATGGTGGGATAGCATCACAAGTGAGCCTCTCTCTGGGAAAAACAACATCACTTCTATCCATAACCCCACGCTTCGCTTTCTGGCAAAATGGATTGCCATGGTGGTCCACCCGCGTGATGATTTGCGTCTTTGCCTTTTGCCTGATTTAGAGTGCCTTTATGCCATGGTGTAGAAAATTCGTTTCTCGCCTGTCATGAGTATGCTCGATGACTGGCAAAGGTTAGTCACTGGCCGAGCCACAATTGACATAACCTCGCTGGTCACTCGCATTGCCACCCATGTTTGTGCTTTGCAGGGCGCTCAAGTTTCCTTCCTACCCACTTCACAGGAGTATCAGTCTTGCATCGGATTAGACCATTTTACCTAGGGCCACTTGATTCGTGAAGGCCTTGGCCATACTCTCTTTATGTGTTACCCCAGTTTCATCGATAAAGTCAAGCTTCCATGCCTGGCTCTTTCGTTGAAATCGGTGAAAAGTTTAACCTTGCAGCTCAGGAGAAGGCAACCCGCTCGCCACAGTGTCGCAGGACCCGTGACACGTGGCAGGCGCGCCAGGCACGATAGCCAAGCCGGAACATCTATCGCACCTCAGCCCGAGTACCTGCAGCAGCAACCCGAGTACCAGCAGCAGCAAGCCGAGTATCCCACTGCCCGTATGAATTTTGAGGAAACATTCGACTACTACCAGGAGACAGGACTGCAAGTCGGACCATCTGCATCCGCCAGGTATGACTACGAGAACCCAGTCGCCCGGGGAATCTCGGAGATCAATGCTAGGCTGGACACGGTGAACTTACAACAGCAGCAGATCAGCGACGACCTCGCGCACAACACCGACCTCACCCAGCAGAACTGGGGGATGACCACATCCCTCCAGACCAACCTTGACGGCTTCTTCGGCTACATGCACTACGACCCCAACCAGTACTACCAGTGAGCTTCGTCGAAGCTTGGGGGAGTCCCTGGTAAGTTCGAAAGTATCCCCCGTTGCCTTGCCTTGCCTTGCCTTACCTTGCCTTGCCTTGCTTTGCCTTGCCTTGCCTTGCCTTGCCTTACCTTACCTTGATGATAATAATAAAATAATAATAATAATAACATAATAATAAATAAATGTTGAATAAAAGCTCCAAAAAGTCTTTATGTATGGAAGTATGGTTGATAACCTTGGGAATGATGAATGTTTGCTCTGTTTATGCCCTCTAAGTGCCTCATGCTTAATCCTTTACTTTCCGAGTATTTGAGTTCGTTGGCACATAAGGATCCATCATGATCAAGCTGTGGGAGTAGAGCACATGTTCTTTGTCTAAGTTGTTGTGAGCTTAGATATGGTTTGCTTCGAAGTATAACTGTATGCTTAGTAAGGAACCTCTCGGAAGTTTTTATAAAAATTTTTACAAGGTAAATCTTCCCCGACGGTTTAAATGTCCGATCTAGAGCTTAAATGGTTACATTTCATGAGCTACCATATGCTATCTTGAGTTACTTTGAGTCTTGTCGAATGGTGAAGTCCGCTTGCAGAAGGCACTTGCCGTCTACCGGTCTTTCCATCCACCTCCTTAATAGCCTCAAAGATGTCCGACTAATCAATTTCCCGCTCCGGGGTTGATGTCCACCGTCGCTGACATACACTCGCAACATCTCCATCACTGAGCTTATCCCAAAGGTCCCAAATACTCCATACAAAGAAAATCTCTCTGTTACCAAAATGAGAGAAGAGATGCATTGAAAAAGAGAGAGAGAAGTTGGAGACAATGTTCCAACAGAAGAAAAAAAGAGAGAAAGCATCTCAAAACTATGAGAGAGAGAACAAGGATTCCCAAGACCTTTGAGCATAAACATCTTCTCCCTCTCCACCTGAAAACCCATGAATTCCAAAGACCGGAATTTGACGAGTGCCATCGCTTGCGAACCACTCTTTGACTCGACAACACAAGTGACCAAGGTATGCCTCTTTGACCCTTCCTATAAACTCCACTTCAGCCTTAGAATAGGAGGAGTTGGTCACTCTTGACCAAAAGTGAGGATTAAACACCTTGAGTGACTCGAGAGTACTATCGGGGAATGATTCAAACCATCTTTTGAAAAATTCATATCTCCGAGATGGAACCTGAAAAGCTGCAGGAAAAACTTCGAAAATGACCGTTCAGGCTCTCAACAGCCTAAGATGTGAACTTATGCAGCCCCACGTTGAAACATGGTATGAGTTCTCTTTTATGCCAACTTATTCAAATGATTTGTTGAGTTTTGGCTTGAGCACAAGGTACCTAAAGGGTATACACATTGAAGCAACTCCTGACCTGCCGAACCTAGAGTTTTAGCCTTGCTCGAGGACGAGCAAGAGTTTAAGCTTGGGGGTGTGTTGACGGCTATTATAACCTTGTAGTGACCGTCAACATTTCGGTGAAATGAGGATGATCATACCATGTTCCATACATAAATATATTTTTATTGACAAATTCCACAAGTTTTGGATGAGTTGTGCTTGCAGGACAAAATAGGAGAAATCAGGGCCAAACTTGGCACAAAGCTAGGCCGGCCGACCTAGCCTAGGCCGACCGGCCTCCCCTGGCCAAGTCTGGCCACGTCACTGATCCGCAAGCTATGCTAAGCATCCAAGATGATCAATAGACGTGCACTTGATGTCAGTTTGATCCAAGGACCCGAAAGGCCTAGAGTGAGAAACACATGGATTCTCGGACGGCCTCAACTAAACGCAACTAATACCGACTTCAGGAGAGCATGAAGACCGTTCCTTCAAAGGTCGGTGCCAAGTGGCACCAGCAGCAGGCCGGCCGGCCTTGATTAGTGTTGGCACTCCTGAAGGACCGAAACGGCGACCAGAGAGGGGGGGAGTGAATGGGAGCCGATAAAAATTCTTCTCAACCAATCCGGCTATTTTCCCAAATCAACTCCGATGCCTCCGAAAGCGATCTTGCCAAGATCACGTAGCTACTATCAAGCTACTGACCCTAGGAACAAGAATGACGCAGCGGAACTCAAATCGATCGAAACGAACACAAACCGAACCAAAACGAGGCAAAACCTTCTCTACATAGCCAGGGGCGGTTTAACCTCCCTAGGGGCGGTTTAACCGCCTAGGGGGGACGGTTTAACCTCCTGGGGGCAGTCAAAACCGGCCTGGCCTGGGAGCTCTCAGGAAAAAGTCAACTCGTGAGTCGATCTCCCAAACGGCTTGAGCTTTTGAGACGAAACTTTGGGGAGATGATGTACACCTCCAGTGGAGTATATTCCCCAAAAATCTCGTCCTCAACCCCACTAGAACTCCCGGAATCTCAGATCTCGTGAAGAACACCTCCACCCCGAGTTCATCCAAAAATCCCCAAATTCGAAGCGATTCTTTGCGTTTTGAGGGGGCAAATCACCAGGAAAAGAGTGTCCACTACCTCATATGTGAATCCCCCAAACAAACACGCAAGGAAACGACCTCAAACACAAGGAATCGAAAATCTCCCAAAGGGGCAAAAAAGAGCCATGGGATGAACAACGAAATCACACAAAGAGGGATACAAGAAAGCCAAATCTTCCATACATCACGAGGTCAACTTCTATACAAAGAGGCTAGCTATCCTCCCTTCATCCAACCCTCTCAAAGATTTCTCCGGTGAAGCACTTGGCTAGCCTATGGAAACTAGAAAGAAAAACTAAAGGAAAATAGTTCAAGTGCAAAGGAAATAAAACTAGACTACCTAGATAACACCCACCAACCCCTAGGGGGTCCAATATATAGTCCAAGTGGTGGTGCTCTAAAGACTAAACTACCCCTAAGTGATACATACCCCTCAGGGGCAAATTTGACATTTTCTGCGAAGATTTTTTCGGCTGGGACACCTTCCACTGCACGCTAGCTTCCCTCCGACGCAAGCCTTGCAGTCACGCCACGTGTCCTCCGGATCGAAGCTCCTCGACGCCAATCTTGGGCCTGCCCGGGGGGGCGGTTAAACCGCCCCTGTCAGCCTCACTCAGCCTAGCAGCCCAATTTTGCCTTGTCGAGTCCTCGGCCTTGGTTTTGAGGCCCAAACCAAGGGAAACCGTCCACCGATGATTTTGTGGCCAAATCACCAAACCCCGCGTACAAGCTTCGGTTGTGAGCCACTACCTTGCACCGGCTTCTCGTCCGCGTACGAGCTTCAGTTGTGAGGCGCTACCTCGCACCGGAACCACGTCCCCTTGCTCGTTCTTGCCAGCATGTGAACCGCACTTGATCCATCTGGCCATCGGGTCCCTCGAACCAAGCCTACTTGTCTCTCCGCTCCTCGGAGGCCGCCATGGCTAAGACCTTTCGCGCCTGTTCTTCACCTGCACCAATGCAATCAAGCCGCATTCTACACCTGCAATACTTGAGGCAAGGGAAACATCAGTCCACACCACGTTGTCAATCACTCATCACACCAGGAAGCGACCATCCACCGGTCCTCGGACACACCGGGTCCTCAATCTCCCCAATGATGAGTGCATTGACAACACACACATAGTCACCATAGATATCAAAGAAAAATAGAAAAGAAATCGAAAAACAAATGCACAAGCAAGTGACCAAAAGCAAGAACAAGCCAAAACAAAGTCACTCACAAGACAAAGCTTAGAAAACGCCGACCCTTCAATAAGAAGCGAAAAGGGCTCAACACCATCGGCAAAAGAGCAAAGCACAAAGCACAAGTCACAAATTTCCAAATCACTTTTCAGGACACTCAAAGCACTCCCCCTGCATTGATGCAAACTCCCCCTGAACAAGTGAACTTGTGCATGCGAAAATGTGTCGAAAATGGATCAAATCCCACAAATCATGTGCTCACTGCACAGGGGCGGTTAAACCGCCCATGGGGGCGGTTAAACCGCCCAGGGCAGATCAGGCACAAAAATGCAACTTTGCACAAATGCTCGCAAAACTTTCAAAATCTTTTTAGAAAATCTTCAGAAACTCAAATCTTCAGAAACTCTCCCCCTTTCAGAAGGTAAAGACATATAGCCATGATCAAGTTAGAGAAGGGGCAAGTTAGATAGTTCATCAAGTTTACAAAGGCATTGCCATCAAGAAGGTAAAGACATATAGCCAATTGACAAAGCCATGATCAAGTTGTTCAATTTTACCAAAAATATCACCACATGAGCAAAGTCCTAAACATGGATCATTTAAACAAAAATAAACTTCATCTCACCAAGATTATGCAAGGACAAGCATTCTTGACAGAAGATCATTACAAACGCCCAAATTCTATCTCATGTCATGTCAAAGCACGGAGCCATGTGTTCACTTCTCAAGGGAGACTTCTCCGGCAAACAACATGCAACCGCTTAGCACCCATGTGTGCAAGTGTGTGCAATGGTGAAAGCATAGAGACATGAGCATAATTTTCTTCAAATATATCTTTTCCTCATCTTTCTTCTTTCATGCATAGACATCTCATTTTTCAAGTTTTTCAAATTAAGCATGGTACATGAAATGTCTTTGCGACCAAAAGAAGCTTATGCTCCTCCACAAGATAAAACATGGGCTAAACATTCACAATGACAAAGGTCTTTGACCCAATTGAAAAGAATATCAAATCCTAACGTGATCTTGAGCAAGATATAGCCATTTTGGCTCAAACAAGACATGCAAAGGCATTTACTCATGGGTGAAAAGAGTTTAAGTTCAGTTTGTCATTTTAATTCAAAAGGAGACTATCTCAATAGAATATATATCAAAACCATCAAGAGCATAGCCAACCATACAATCAATCCCTAGCTAGCCTGCCTAAGCTCTAAAATGTAGCAAGTTGTAGCAATCACTGCATATAGGAGAAGCTCATCCTAAGATATGATACAAATGCAGCATGATATATCACAAGATGCAAGAATGAAAACTATACATCAAGATACAAAAGCAAAAAGTGTACATCAAGATACAAAGATGGTACAATAGTATACATATGCTACAAGAGAAGCCTCCAAAACTCAGCTCAGAAAAAAAACGTGCACACACCAAGTTCCCCTCGCAAGCGGGTGAATGTCACTTGGTCAAGTGGTTTGGTGAAAATGTCTGCAAGCTAGTTTTGGGTAGAAACATGGGCAAGCTCAAACTCAATACACAAGCGTGATCAAAGCACAACCATAAAGCTCCCCCTAGAATGTGCAACCAAAATGCAAATCCAAGGTTCAATTTCAAACTACAAGCTCCCCTTGGAATGTGCAACTGAAATGCAAATCCAAGGTTCAGGATCAATCACAAGCTCCCATTGGAATGTGCAACTGAAATGCAAATCCAAGGTTCAGGTTCAAATTTCAAACTCCCATGATATGCACAACCAAAGTGCCAACACAGAAAACTCACAAACTCATGCAATCCAAAAGCTATAATCAAGGTCCTCTCCTTTTCAAATCAACTTGAGCAAATTCTCCCCTTAAGTACAGCCAAGCTCCCCCTCAACTAGAGACACCTAGTAACTAGAAAAAGGTGTACAAAAGCAAATGGAAAGCTCCAACACAAAACAAAAAGAAGAGAAATCTCCAACGAGCAAAATTCAACAAAAGATACCAACTAAAAGGATACCAAAAGAACAACATGCCATAAGCAATAGAGTTACATGAGGAAACATGGCAAGGAGTTCATGAGCATCACACACTATCATACAAAGGTGACTAGTCCACCAACATGTATCACAAAGCTAGCATGTCAAGATATACACATGAAGATTATATATGCTAACAAGAAAAGTGGCTAGCCTACCATGGTATATACACATCCAATCAACGAAGGCAAATGTACATCATGCTAAACAAAACAAAAAGGCAAAATACAAGCACAAAACAAGCCAAAGATACACAGGTGAACACAAGAGTGTACAAAGGATATACTCACAATACATAATGCACAAGGGCCACATCGGGGCCATCCAAAAAGGTGTGGAGAACCATCAAACCTTGATCAGGCAAAAGACCATGAGTCACCAAGCTCATGTTCTCCATACCTCCCACCTACACAGTCAAAAGCGAGAACGAGAAGGAGCGAACGACTCGACACTGGGGTTAGCACAGAAAGAGTTAAACCAGTGTCGGGCCATCTGCTCAAAAGAGGGGTTAGCAAAATCAACACTACTACGTGGAACCCTCTCGTCTCTCATCGTCGGACCTCTAGCACCATACGGGGGAAAACGTGGCCTAGACTGTCTCCTAGCCTCAAAGCTACGGTCAAACCTCCCTGCACCAAACTGACCACGAGCAGGAGGCCGCCTAGCAAACTCACCACTAGCTGGAACACGACGACTGCCAAACGAAGGAACTGTACGCACAAAAGCCTCTCCTCTAGGCAAGGGTGAATGAGACACAGGCACACTACGGGAAGAGTAGTACCTGTCCCTGTTCCCCAACTCCTTCTCTCGTCTCACCTCCCTCTTCATCCTCCAGCAAAACTCTTCTAGGTGACCATCCCTTCCACAATGTTCACAATGGAAGCGGACTGGTTTTAGCTTTGGGGTTTCTCTCGGCTGTGGCTTCTCACTTCTCTGGTAACCCCCACTCCTCACAAAGGTCACTCTCCTCTGGAAGTTGTTTGTCTTTGGTGGAAACTTGGGAGAATCTGGAGTGGTGTCAAGCTAGTTCAACAGGTGGTTGGGCTTAGGTGTGAAGCTGTTCTTTGGTGGAGTTCTCTCTGGTGGTGTTGGGATGTTTGAGGTGGAACAGGCTTGCTCTTTCTCTTTCTCACACCCACTCTCATCAAGCTTCTCAGAACCCAAACCACGACCATCGGCTCTCTTGAACCCAGCAATCAACATCTTAAGCTGAGGTTCACGACCGATAACCAACCCAAACATTGACGCAACTCATCATTCTCATCTTGCAAGCGATCAACAGATTGTGCAAGCTCAACATTCTTCAAAGCGACAACATCACAAGCAGAGCAAGAATTTGCAATAGGAGATTTTAATTGAGCCTCAAGCGAACTAATCATGGTACGAGATTCAAGCAACTGAGCATGTAAAGCAGGACAAGAAGTACAAGCACCTAGCAAACAAGGTCTAGACTTCAACTCAGCAATCTCAACCCTAGCTCCTTCTAGTTCATCAAGGCATGTCATGTGTTTATCCTTGAGAGCAACCAAATCAGCAAGATGCACATCACACACAGAGCATTCAAGTTCATCAGAAACAGTAGGAGCATCTTTCAGCACACCTATCTCAGCTCTAGCACTTGCCAACTCAGATTCAATCTCAGCCACTTTCTTGCTAGACCCACTATGCAAAGACTCAAAATCCATCGCCGAGCAGAGCTAACTGCTTCTTCCACTGGGTCTGTCTCGGATCGGGCCTCTGCGATGGTGTTCACTGATCGCACAAGGCTGACCGGGATGATCTCTTTACCAACCTTGAACTGTATCGTTGCTCGATCATGGTTCGGGTTGGCAAGGTGCTCTATTGGCTATCCAATTAGGAAGAAGTTGTCACCTCTAGGGACATCGAAAATGTGGAAATCTAGGAAAATCCTGTTGCGTCCCATGTGTACGGGCACAACACGGATGATTCCTTTGCATTCCATCATTTGGCCGTCGATCCACTTGAGGTACTTGCGGGAGAAGGACCGGGGTTCGTCTGGTTGCACTCGTGCTGTGAATGCACTTGATATAATATTACTCCCGACCTTCGGATCGTAGGCAACTTCCTGAGTGTCAGTTCCCTCAATAGCGCAATGGAGTACTCTGAAGTTGCAGGTGGTTCGGATGATGTCTTCGCAACTTTCAATTTCCTCCGTCCATTCCTTGCACATGATCGCAGATAAACCCTCGATCTGCGGTACGGCTTCTGGAATGAACGCCTTAGACCTTGAACTTGCGCACACTTGGTCCATGGGCATACGTGATGTATTACCGATCACCAAGTACTCTTCTTCTGTAAAGAGCTCGGGAATGAAGTGCGGCAGATCGTCAAGAATAGTTTCTTGGTCTGAGGACTTGTGGTGTTCAAGCACTTCCTCTATGATCGGAGGAGGCGGATCGAATGTGAGGGCGAGGAGTGGCTGTTTGTCTGTGGGGGTTGTTGGTGGTGTTGGTGGGTCATCGAAAATGCCAGTGTACTCGGTAGAGCTGAGGACTTTTTCCAAGATCTCTCGTACCTCATCCACTGTCTTGTATAGCACTGACCCTGCGGAAGTGATGTTCAAGAACTGTGCACTTTCCGGCTTCAATCCACCAACAAAATGTTGCATAAGCATTTCCTCTAGAATGTTATGCGGTGGCCCTGAGTTGGCCAATTTTATGAACCGCTCCCACGTGGCTCCAAGTGACTCATCGCCTTGCTGATATGTTATCAGCTCAACTCTGAGCTTCGAGATCTTGGAGATAGGGTAAAAGAACAGACAAAACTCGTCCTTCAATTTGATCCAATCTCCGCTACATCTGAGTTTCTGCGTGCTTCACTGGAAGTTTAGTCCGAGGGGTTGGTTGGCACACAAGTGTGCACCAACCATTCATTTCATTCATTTTTTTTATATGAGTCACTTCTTTCAAATAAATAAATTTATTTTATTCAAATCAAGGGAAACAAACATGGGGGTGCTGAATACAAAGGAAAATTTGAAGGAAATAAATCAAAGGGAAATTAAACTAAGCACCCAAAAACTAAACTAATCCTAGCCTATCTACTCCTCCTTTGGGCGATAGAGGTGTTCATTGCCGGTGGCCTTCGCAAGGCGCTTGACCTTAGAGGCCATTGCCTTACGGAGAACCTCAATCTTGTCATCAGCCTCCATCTGCCCAATCACCGCCTCCGCCACGCGCTCATCCATATTGTTGACCTTGAGCTGCAGCACGGCGAGCTTCCTCCTCAGCTCCTCCACGTCCTCCTCCTCCTCTTCCTTGGACCACTCCATCTGCCCGGGAGGTCCTTGGATCAGAGGGGCCATCATGAAGCGCTTCCTCCCCTCGTCGGGCTTCTTAGGGGCTAAGAAGAGCCCCTTCCCGATGCCTGGCCCTTCCCATCGTGGAGGGCTAGGACTTCCCAGAGTGTACTGCGGTGAGTACTCCGGCGAGGTGGAGATGAACAGCGGCACGATCTCCTTCTTGGATGGGGAGGTGATGAGGCGCTTCCTGATGGCCTTCTTTGGGGACAAAAGTCCCGTAGTTGGACTTCGGGGCGTCTTCGGTAGTGAACTCCCCTGGCCCTCCTCCTTGGGGTCACGGAGGGAGGCACTGCCCAAAGGCGAGCCAGAGTGGCGACGAGGGGAGGCTGGCCGGCCTGCCATAGGCCGATCGGCCTGGGCAGAGAGCCGCCGGGCCTCCGGCTGCGCCACCACGGCTTCGACGAACACCGTCCTCTCGATGATCCTGACGCTGCTGGTGTTGGAGGAGCTGAGCATCCCTTTCAAGGACTTGGATGGAGAATGGCTGCCTTGGGAGAACGAGTTGGAATCTCGGTGGCTGGACAGAGAGGCCATGGCACGAAATCTCAAAGGAGGGAGTGTTTTTGGAGAAGGGAGGCTCGAGAGTTCTGAGGAAGAAGAAGAGAGGGGGGCCTTTCGATTTAAAATGACACTCCCCTTTTCAAAATCCCACAAATTCTCGGAAAGGATGACGGGGAGACTATTTCAAACAAGGAGCGTCCCGAGACGAGCCCGGGCTGGGCCGATCGGCCTGGATGGGCCGGCCTGGCCCTGTCCCGGGAGCCTCCGAAAATTTTTGTGCATGCTCCACATGCTCTTCTTCCAGAGATTTCTTAGGATTTGGCTAGGAAAAGTTTAAGGAAAAGGAAAAGAAAATAGAAAGGGAAATCTATCCTAGATAAGGGCCATTTTTAGGTCCCGCCCGGACCTGGACTAGGTATCTCGGTTAGCTCGTAGACGTCCATCTCTTTGAGCCCCGGCATTTCGGATTCGAGAAATATTTTTAATCTTTGGCCATTGGCCTTGAAAGTATTTCCGTCATTATCCTGGAGGGTTATCGCGCCATGATCGGTGGCATCTAAGACTTTAAAAGGACCTTCCCACTTACTTCTAAGCTTACCATGACCAAACAAGCGAATACGGGAGTTAAAGAGCAATACCTGATCTCCCGCATTGAAATGCTTGATCTTGATGCGCTTGTCATGCCATCTCTTTGTTCTTTCTTTATAAAGCTTGGCGTTGTGGTAGGCCTTTTCCCTCCATTCATCCAGTTCAGCCAATTGCATTCTTCTTTTGAGTCCGGCTGTCTGGAGATCCATATTCCACCTCTTGATCGCCCAATGGGACTTGAATTCTAGCTCAACCGGTAAGTGGCACGTCTTGCCGTATACCAGTTGGTAGGGAGTTATCCCTATCGGTGTCTTGAATGCTGTTCTATATGGCCATAGTGCTCCCGGTAGCTTCCGCTTCCACCCCGTTCCCATTGCATTGACCGTCTTTTGCAGAATGTTCTTGATTTGTTTATTTGATGTTTCTGCTTGCCCGCTGGTCTGGGGGTGATAAGGTGTAGCCACTCGATGGTTCACTCCTAAGTTGCTTAGGCACTTCCGAAACGTCTTGTCGATGAAGTGTGATCCTCCATCACTGATCACGACTCGGGGTACTCCAAAACGGAGAAAGATGACCTCTTCGAACATCTTTCTTGAATTCTTCGAGTCGGCTGCCGTGCAAGGAAGTGCCTCCACCCATTTGGAAACATAGTCGACTGCCACCAGGATATACTCGCACTGCTCGGATGCAGGGAAAGGACCCATATAGTCTATTCCCCACACGTCGAAAATCTCCAATTGGAGGTTATTTTGCAGTGGCATAGCATCACGGGCGTTGATATTCCCGTGTTTCTGACACCTGGCACATGTCCATACGAATTCCTTAGCATCTCCATACATAGTCGGCCAGAAGAATCCACTCTGCCAGACCTTTGCATGGGTTCGGAAAATTCCATAATGTCCTCCGTACGGTGATGAATGGCAGCGATCAAGGATCTTGTGTGTTTCCTCGTGAGGGATGCATCATCGGAGTAATCCGTCAGCACAAACCTTGAACAGATAGGGGTCATCCCATAGGTGAAATCTGCTGAGGTAGATTAGCTTTTTCTTGTCTTCTCCAGGAGGCACATACCCAGTTACCATGAAGTTTACCAAATTTGCGTACCATGGACTGGATGTGGTGACCTTGAGGAGAGTATCATCTCTGAGATAATCATTGATCGGAAGGTCCGACCCTTGAACTTGCATTCTTGAGAGATGATCTGCCACACAATTATCTGTCCCCTTCTTGTCTCGTATTTCTAAATCAAACTCTTGAAGGAGCAGAATCCAACGGATGAGTCGTGGCTTAGCATCTTTCTTGGTCAAGAGGTACTTCAGTGCAGCATGGTCTGTGTATACTATCACTTTGGCACCAACCAAGTAAGATCTGAACTTGTCCGTGGCAAACACCACTGCCAGGAGTTCCTTCTCCGTTGTTGCGTAGTTCAGCTGAGCTCCGGTCAATGTCTTGCTTCCAAAAGATATAGCGTAATGCTGTTTATCCTTGCATTGACCGAGCACTGCCCCGACTGCATAGTCGCTAGCGTCGCACATTATCTCGAATGGAAGATTCCAATCGGGCGGTTGTATGATGGGAGCTGAGATAAGTGCCTTCTTGTGGGTGTAGAAGGCGAGAAGGCAATCATCGTCGAAGTTGAAGGGTACTTCTTTAGCCAGAAGGCTTGTAAGAGGTCTGGCTTCCCGAGAGAAATCTTTGATGAATCTTCGGTAAAAACCAGCATGGCCCAGAAAACTTCGCACACCCTTGACATTCGTCGGGGGTGGTAGTTGCTCAATAACTTCTATTTTTGCCTTGTCGACTTCTATTCCTCTTTCTGACACCTTGTGACCCAGCACAATTCCTTCTCTGACCATGAAGTGGCACTTCTCCCAATTTAGGATGAGGTGATGCTCTTCGCACCTCTCGAGGACCCTTTCCAAGTGCTCGAGACAAGTTGTCGAAGGTTTTACCATAGACGGTAAAATCGTCCATGAATACTTCCATGATCTTTCGATCAAGTCAGAGAATATCACCATCATACACCGCTGAAATGAAGCAGGTGCGTTGCATAGGCCGAAAGACATCCGCCGATAGGCGAACGTTCCGTAGGGACAGGTGAAGGTAGTCTTGCTCTGGTCATCGGGATGAATAGGAATTTGATGATAACCAGAGTATCCGTCAAGGAAGCAGAAAAATGAGTGGTTGCCAACTGCTCAAGCATCTCGTCGATGAAGGGGAGAGGAAAGTGATCTTTACGGGTAGCTTTGTTAAGCTTCCTGTAATCGATGCACATCCTCCATCCAGTAACGGTCCTCTGAGGAATAAGCTCGTTCTTCTCGTTCTGGATAACTGTCATTCCACCCTTCTTTGGCACAACTTGAACTGGGCTGACCCATTCACTGTCTTGCATGGGGTAGATTATACCCGCGTGCAGAAGCTTCAACACTTCTTTCTTGACTACCTCCCTCATCGCATCATTCAGCCATCTTTGATGTTCTCTAGACGGCGTATGGTCCGGCTCCATAGGTATGCGATGGGTGCATAAACTGGGGTTGATCCCCTTCAAGTCCTGTAGAGAATACCCGAAGACAGACCGGTGTTTCTCTAGGACTGTGATAAGCTGCCGAGTCTCATTCTCTGTCAGTTTGACACTGATGACGACTGGCGAGCATCGATCGTTGTGGAGGAAAGCGTATCTGAGTCCAGGAGGCAGCGGCTTCAACTCAGGAGGGGGGTGTTGTGGCTTTTCTTCCTCGTTGAGTTTCATAAAGCTGTCTGTTTCTGCCTCTTGGATGAAATGGTTAGCATCTTCAGCCTGTGATGACTGAGCTTGCTCTTCTTGAGCCGAGCTAACTGCTTCTTCCACTGGGTCTGTCTCAGATCGGGCCTCTGCGATGGTGTTCACTGATCGCACAAGGCTGACCGGGATGATCTCTTTACCAACCTTGAACTGTATCATTGCTCGATCATGGTTCGGGTTGGCAAGGTGCTCTATTGGCTGTCCAATCAGGAAGAAGTTGTCACCTCTAGGGACATCAAAAATGTGGAAATCTAGGAAAATCCTGTTGCGTCCCATGTGTACGGGCACAACACGGATGATTCCTTTGCATTCCATCATTTGGTAGTCGATCCACTTGAGGTACTTGCGGGAGAAGGACCGGGGTTCGACTGGTTGCACTCGTGCTGCGAATGCACTTGATATAATATTCCTCCCGACCTTCAGATCGTAGGCAACTTCCTGAGTGTCAGTTCCCTCAATAGCGCAATGGAGTACTCTGAAGTTGCAGGTGGTTCGGATGATGTCTTCGCAACTTTCAATTTCCTCCGTCCATTCCTTGCTCATGATCGCAGATAAACCCACGATCTGCGGTACGGCTTCTGGAATGAACGCCTTAGACCTTGAACTTGCGCACACTTGTTCCATGGGCATACGTGATGTATTACCAATCTCCAAGTACTCTTCAAGAGCTCGGGAATGAAGTGTGGCAGATCGTCAAGAATAGTTTCTTGGTCCGAGGACTTGTGGTGTTCGAGCACTTCCTCTATGATCGGAAGAGGCGGATCGAATGTGAGGGCGAGGAGTGGCTGTTTGTCTGTGGGGGTTGGTGGTGGTGTTGGTGGGTCATCGAAAATGCCAGTGTACTCGGTAGAGCTTAGGACTTTTTCCAAGATCTCTCGTACCTCATCCACTGTCTTGTATAGCACTGACCCTGCGGAAGTGATGTTCAAGAACTATGCACTTTCCGGCTTCAATCCACCAACAAAATGCTGCATAAGCATTTCCTCTGGAATGTTATGCGGTGGCCCTGAGTTGGCCAATTTTATGAACTGCTCCCACGTGGCTCCAAGTGACTCATCGCCTTGCTGATATGTTATCAGCTCAACTCTGAGCTTCAAGATCTTGGAGACAGGGTAAAAGAACAGGCAAAACTTGTCCTTCAATTTGATCCAATCTCCGCTACATCTCCTTGCAGTCCGGTCGTACCAAGATTTTGCATTTCCCATCAGAGAAAATGGGAAAAGTTTCCATCGTATGGTGTCTTGGTTGACGCCGGGTATAATAAGAAGAGAGCAATTCTCTTCAAAAACCTGCAAGTGAGCATAGGGACTTTCGTCCTTCGTTGCACCGAAAGACTGTGCACGAACCATGGCAACGAGACTGGGACGGATCTCGAAGCCATGAGGTGGTATGGGGTGGCAAGATGAAGGCGGTTCCAAATACTCGCTAGATGGAACCGTCGGGTGACTAGGAGAAAACTCCATGTGGTAAATGGTTATGGGGGTAAAGTGTACGGCTAAAAAGATCCTACACTAGTGTTGCTACCACTCCCCGACAACGGCGCCAGAAAAGCTTGTTGGCACTCCTTAGCCTAACTAAAATCCGCAAGCGCACAGAGTACGATGTAGCCTTTCACCAGGGGAGTAAGAACCTAGATATCGAATCTAAGGAACGGTAGACGCGACAAGCCTAGAACTTTTCTAACCGGACCCACCAGGGAGCAAAAGGTAAACGAGTAGAGAGCTTGACTCTAGTTAGCTACTCGTTACCCCAGACAAACTATCTATATCTAATCTGATCTACTTCGACGGCTAGAACGGGAAGAACTCAGAACGGGATGAGAGAGGGGTTCTTCCGGGCTCAGCACTACTGTTATGAGTACACCTGAACGTGGTGGAATACAAAGGACGGACAGGACTGTCACCACCTACCGCCTACCACTGCAGTTCTGTGGGGTGCAACACAACCTGAGGTGGCTAGCCAGCACAGGCACCACGCCTAAGCTTTCAGCCACTGACCTCCACCCAACGCGAAGGGCTATAGAGGAAACCCCAAACAAGAGTCGCTGTCACTCGCGCAGACTCAGGTACCCGCAGATCAAATAAATACGATAACTTGCTGAAAGTAAGTTGTAAACTAGCGAGGTACTAAAGGCAAGAGACCGAGGACTTACTGAAGATAACTCTTGAATATATTCCTCGGGGGCGGAAATGTTGAGACAAGACCGAGGAAGAAATCTCGGACTCTCTCTACAAAGCTCGGCTGTCACCCGAGCAACTCACCCACTCTCTCCCTACTCTAACTCTAAAGATAAGAGCAAAATCACTAAGCTACTCTTCTCTCCCTTGGATGGTGTGTCTTCTCAAGGTGAAGGGGGGTCCCTTTTATAGTCTTCAGGGGCGGTTGCAGGCGTCAAGCTTAAGCTAAGCTTCTGCTTAACTGCCACGCGAAGGGGGGCACGTGGCGGCCTCGGGGGGAGGCCGGCCGGCCTAGGCCAGGCCGATCGGCCTGGTCTGGCTGCCCTGTGGCACCGCCTTCTTCAGGGATGCTCTGGATTGATCCCTGAGGTCGGTAACGGTTGCTTTGGATCAAAACTGTCCGAGAATCCAAGGTTAGTGGGCCCTTCAATCCATGCAAGTGTAGCTTAGGCCTTTCGGGTCCTTGGATCAAACCGACAGTGATCGCACGTCTCAGGATCATTGGTGTTGTATTTGGGATCTCCTGGATTAGTGACGTGGCAAGGAGCCACAGAAGGGGGCCGGTCGGCCTATGCTAGGCCGGCCGGCCTGGCCTTGTGCCCAAAGTAGCTCGTCTTTTGCTTGTTTGCTCCTGCATTCACAAATTATACAAAACTTGTGGAACTCATTAGAAATAAGCAATTTTACTTTATTGTGAGCAAGATGAGCCTGAAATATGATGGAATGTTGGTGGCGAAATCGTATCGTAGCGACCACCAACAGTTATCGACCAACTGCTCTAGCCTAGCAATCTCCTTACGCAAAGAGGCAGGATTGGTCAATACCTCATCCTCAGAGTCGGAGTCAGAATCGTAGTCGGAGACGTTCTTGGAATCATGCGCCTTGGTGCAGTAGTTCATAGCGGTGCTGGAAAGCCCGTTGAAGTTGCGGTTCATGTGCTTCTTCTCCTTGCGGTGGACGCGGTCTTCATCCTCGCTGCTCGTGCTCGACAAAGTGTCGGTGTTCTCCTCCTTGTTCTTGTGCTTGGAGTGGTACTCGTCCTTGGAGCGGTGCTTATGCTCATCTCACGGACGGTGCTTGCATTTCTTGATTTCCTCCGGGCACTCGGCGATGAAGTGGCCCTTCTTGCCGCACCGGTAGCACGTACTCCCCGCGCGCCTGGAACCCTTGCAGTTCTGGTACATGCGCTCGAACCTCCTCGTGAGCAATGCGAGATCCTCCTTGCTCAGCACCTCAAACTCCTTATCTGGAAGAGACACAAGAGAAGACAAGGCAAAGTGTCTGGAAGTATAGCATGTCCATCACCAAAGCCACCGACTAGAGCCAGACTATGAGAATCAGTCGGACTCTTAGCCTTGGCAAGAAACCGTCTATCAACCTCAG
>WEIB01000135.1:0-50028 GCA_015476505.1 Urochloa ruziziensis
AGAAAGAGAGCGGGGAGGGCGATGGCAGGGGCAGGGTGCTTACCACGGTGCGGCTGGGGCGAGAGATGGACGGGGTGGCGCTCCGGCATGTGGCGGCGTGCAGTTCACGGCGGCGGTGCTCTTCAAGGCGCAAGGGTCCTCTGGGGCATGTCGTCTCACGCCTTGGGCGTCAAGGGGTGCTCCGAGCGGTGCTGCGGCGGCCGGAGGGAGGTCTGAGGGTTTGGCGACGGCGGGGCTGCCGGAGTAGCGCGGCGGCGCTCTTGCGCTCGTGGTGGTGGCCGTGGAGCAAGTGTGGTGTAGTGTGGCGAGGATGAGCTGCATCCAGGGCGCGCACAAGGCTATTTATAGCCCAGTGGTGCTCCCTGGGGCTCACCGGGGCGGCAAGGCGACGACACGCGGCGCGGCAAGCTCGCCGGTGTGCGACGCGTGCGGCTGCGGTATTTCGTGCGGATGGCCGGAGAGGGGGTGTCGGCGCCGCACTTCATGTGCGGTGGCCGCGCGTGATGCTGACACGTGCGCTGCGCGTCATTGTCGGGCTTATCCCGTGCCGCGACGGCGGCGGTGCGGCCGCTGCGAGATGGAGGAGGAGGGGCTCCCGTGCCGGGATGGCCTCCCTGACGCAAGCAGGGAGCGGCAGGGGTGGCATGGCGTTGGTCTTGGGGCGCCACGTGGGCTGAGGGCGTCGCGGTGGCGGGATGGGCGCGCGGCGGCGTCGGCGCCAGAGAAATGAGGGAGGGGGGAAGAACCAGGGAAGGGAAAGAGGAGGAAGAAGGAGGAGGTGGAGTGGGCTGGGCCGAAAGTTGAAGGGCGAGAAGTAGACTTCGCGGGGAAGGCTGAAAGGGAGGTGGGAACCGGGCTGGGCCGCGCGGGAGCGAACCGGGAAGGGAGTTGGAGGGCCTAAAGCAGACTTTAGGAGTTTGGGCCGCGGCTGGCCGGCCCACCAGCAAAGGATCTCTTTTCTTATTTTTCTAAAGGGTTTTGAATGGTTTTTGAATTCAAATTTGAACTGACTTCTTTTTGATTCAGTCCTAGGCTTTCCGATGCTAGTTTAATCCTTATTGAGCACTCAAGTTATAGAACTTCGTTTTATTTTTCTGTTATTATTTTATATTCTATTATTCCTAGAAATTCTCATTCTAGCTTATAATAGTCCTTATAACTCTAATAATTAATCTAATAATTAATTAAATAATCCTTATTAATTTTGAGGGTGTCACATGAACATCCGGAGAATAATATGTGTGTGTACATGGAGCCTCTGATTGATGAATTGGAGACTGCTTGGAACGAGGGGTATTGACATACGACCGGGCTACAAAAACAAACTTCAAAATGCATGTTTGGTATCAGTACTCCTTGCATGACATGCTGGCGCATGGGGTGTTCTGCGGTTGGTGTGTTCACGGGAGGTTCCCATGCCCAGTATGCAAGGCAGCTCTAAAGTTCATTTGGTTGAAAGCTGGAGGAAAATATTCTTTGTTTGACAAACATCGGCAATTCCTCCCTCTTGATCATCCCTTCAGAAAAGACATCAAAAACTTTACAAAAGGTGTTGTAGACAAAGACCCTCCACCGCAAATGATGACAGGTGCCGCGGTGCGTGCTCGGTTGGACGCTCTCATGCTCAAAGAAGATGGAAGTGGTTTTGCAGGATACGGGGAGTCTCATGCGTGGGCTCAGAAGTGCGGCTTGTGGAGGCTCCCCTATATGGATGATATTCTTCTTCCACACAACATTGATGTCATGCATACAGAAAAAATATCGGCGAGGCACTTTGGGGTTCAATCATGGAAATTCCAGATAAAACAAAGGACAATGTTATGGCTAGAGTTGATCAAGTGAAGTTATGCAATCGACCGAAACTAGTCATTCCAACTCCCAATGAGGGTCGTAGATGGAAAAAGCCTAAGGCCGATTTCGTCCTGACGAGAGCCCAATGGAAGGAAGTATTACAATGGATGAAAACGTTAAAGTTTCCTGATGGATATGCTGCTAATCTATCTCGAGGGGTGAACCTTGAAACCATGCGAATCAAGGGCCTCAAGAGTCATGACTACCATATATGGCTCGAGCGTATTCTTCCGGTGATGGTTCAAGGTTATGTCCCTGACCGTATCTGGTAGTGTTGGCAGAGTTGAGCAATTTCTACCGCCAGCTTTGTGCTAAGGAAGTATCTCAATCCGTGATTGCAGATATGGAATTATTGGCTCCTGTGTTGCTCTGTAAGTTGGAGAAAATCTTTCCATCTGGCTTCTTCAATCCGATGGAACATATGATTTTGCACCTCCCGTATGAGGCACGAATGGGTGGTCCTGTGCAGAACCGTTGGTGCTATTCTATTGAGAGATGTCAAAAATTTCTTCGAACTAAATGTAAAAATAAATGCAAGATTGAAGCTTCCATTGCTGAGGCGCACATTCTGGAGGAGGTGTCAAATTTCACATCAAAATACTATTCTAAGATGAGTCCAACCTCAGCATTTTCTGAGGCCAACTCGGAAAGGCAAGTGAAGCGACCATCAAAACCTTGAATCTCGAAGAATGGCGTGATATCATGCTATATGTATTGAAAAACCTTGACGAAGTTGAGCCGTACATAAAGTAAGTTCTCAACGAACTTGTTCTCAAATATAATCTTTTCTCCATCCAACCCCATCGTTTTCGTTGGTACAGGGAATTTCATGTGCAATTCTGGCGTCAATCAAGGCCATCTACAGAGGAGGAAAGTGAGAACCTTCGTAGATATGGTTCGGCTGAAGGAATGCCCGATTTCATTTCTTGGTTCAAAAAGAAGGTAATGTCTTGTTTAGCTCATAGTATGCATGACTATACCAATTAGCCCGTACCTAACATAACGAATTATATATCCTGCTTTAATGTGCAGGGCACGACGGATGCGTCAATGAGTGCCGAGTTGAGACAAGTTGCTGATGGTTGTGCCTTTAGGGTCAAATTATTTGGCGCTTACGATGTGAATGGATATCGGTTTCACACAACACGGCATGATCAGAGACGGCCCAATAGAAGAACCACAAATACCGGAGTGTTCACTCCAGGAGATGATGGGCTAGAATACTACGGAAAAATTGAAGAAATATACGAACTCACCTTTGATGGTTCACATCCTCTCAAACCTGTAATATTCAAATGCCATTGGTTTGATCCTCAAGCAGTGAGACGGAACCCGAAACTTGGGCTAGTCGAAATTCAACAGTCTTCCGTGTACCCACGAGAGGATGTTTACATTGTGGCTCAACAGGCGACCCAAGTGTATTATCTCTCGTACCCGTACCAAACGAACGAGTGTCTTATCGGTTGGGATGTTGTGTACAAAGTATCGCCACATGGTAGACTACTCGTCCCAAACAATGAAGATTACAACATAGCCCCAAATACTTATGACGGAGAGTTCTTCCAGGAAGATGGGCTAGAAGGAAGATTTGAGATCGAATTAACCGAAGACATCAGAATGGAAGTAGAAAATGAAATGCTTGTTGACGAGGACGTCAGAGATGAGGTTGAGAATGTGAATGACTTAACCTTACTTGAGAAATTACGTTTAGGCAATGACAGTGATGACGACGACGAGCCTCCTTTGCACCAGAACAACGATTATATTGAAATGAGTGATAGTGATGATGAGAATTATGTTCCGGGTAATCCAGATCATGATGATTATTTCTAATACATGTAAATTATTTAATGTTTAATTTACTAGTTGCACTAATTAATTTACAAATTGTATAAATTCATTTACTAGTTGTACTAATTATTTGTAATTATTGTACTGATTTGTTTTCTCTTTTTGAATGCAAGTGATTGATTAAAGATGGTGGGACGCAACCCTTTTATGTCGGTCACTTCGATTTACCAGAGAGTCGTTGGAGGTGCTGAGGACTCCGAGCCGGCTAGAGGGGGAGGCAAGGGCCGAGGGAGACCCAAGGGTCGAGGGAGAGGCAGGGATGGAGCTGAGTCCTCCAGCACGGCACAGAGGAGGAGGGGGAGGAGGGCGAGGACACCCTCGCCTGAGGTTGACAAGGAGGAGGAGGGAGAGCAGAGGGAGGAGCTACCTTCCGCGCATGCCTCTGAGGACAAGGTAGAGGTGGGGGGCAGGGTGAGGGAGAGGAGGGGGGGCAGGTTGAGGGAGAGGAGGAGGGGGAGGAGGAGGAGGGAGAGGATGGACAGCCGTCTCCATACGAGCGAGGCCCCTCGACGATCCCGGATCGGCGAATACCTTTCTTGAACCGGCTGGTAATTAAACCCGACGGGAGAAGTACGAAATTTTAGATGTTTTCACTACTTTTTTCCTGTCATATGTTTATTATCACTATTGAAACGCCTAAATTATCTTCGTCACTTGTGCAGGGGATGGTTGCTGATCTCGCCAGGTAGTCACAATCGCATGCCGAATGACATCCTGGGCTTTTGTGCAAGTTACTCTTCCCTGGCTTGGTGGAGCTTGCCGGCCGAGAGGAGCCGGCGTACACGTGGGAGCACTACATCGCCTGCACCATCAACCCTCACCCAGATCGTGGTGGCAGGACGTTCAACAACATGGCACATCGGGTGGTGGAAGAGCTATGGGTAAGCCTTGTTCAATCTATATTGCTCAAATCATCAGATTCATTTAATATTTTTAAATAATTACATCCATTCAATGTGCAGGATTTCTTTAGATGGGACGATGGGTACGAGGCGAAGGCCAAGGC
Organism: Urochloa ruziziensis; assembly: GCA_015476505.1. Classification (NCBI taxonomy): domain Eukaryota; kingdom Viridiplantae; phylum Streptophyta; class Magnoliopsida; order Poales; family Poaceae; genus Urochloa; species Urochloa ruziziensis. The sequence goes on from WEIB01000135.1 coordinate 4,709, forward strand.
TGTGGCTCACCACGCCTACTACAAACTGGTACAAGATATGCACTACGAGGCTGCGCATTGCAGCCGTCATGCATTTCTACCGCTAGTACAAGAAGGTGAAGCTTACTAAAGCGGAGGCGAGAAACATGCAGTTGACACGTGCAGAATACATGCGGGTAAATATATTTTTTCTTTTAAACTAAGTACGCTCTGTTTTGTCTTTGTCATGTGTCACATGCTTGATAATGTGTAGGCGGTTCCTTGGTGGTGCTTGACCCTGCATTCCGGCCTGGACCAAGATTGTGGACAAATGGCTCGCGGACGATTGGGAGACGACCCACAACGAGCTCCGGCGGCGGCGTTTGATGATGTCAGGTGCATCACATCATCAAGGCAACCGTAACCACCAGCCGTAAGGGAACACATGGGTACGTGAATTCAATTTTTAATTCTTATGAGTAATCCTGAATAATTCATAAACATTTTCCCTTTTGTTTTTTTCTGCAGTCGCAGACACATGGTAACCAGCCTTGCCCCTCGGCCATGGCATACGCTTTGTCCCACAAGGGCAAGACGACGGACCCAGAGAACATGTACAACTCGAACGACGGGCCCAAGGCATACTCCAATCCGACCGCCTACAGCTGCCTGAGTGACTACGCAGAGATGACAAGGGAGGTCCATGGGCCGGATTTTGATCCGATCACCGCGGACCTTGACGGAGAAGTCCTCATGAGGTCAGGAGGAGGCAAGAAGCACGGCCGGTATGCGATTGCGAACAGCCTAGTGGACATGGCTAGTACTCCCACACTTACTGTGCTTAAAGCCCGTGCCACGGACTCCACCCCGCCTATACGCCCACGCCAGACCGCTGCACAGATCCAGATGGCTCAGTTTCAGGTAATTTCTGTTATACCTATTGTTAATTGATTATCGCTAACGTTTGTTTGGTATGGTAACAATGTCATGAATATGTGCAGGAAATGATGGCAACCCAGGTGGCCAAGGGGGTGAGAGCAGCAAAGGAAGAGATGCAGCGGAACTTTCAGGCCGAGAGGGACATGTTGATAGAAGAGTTTCAGCGGAAGCAGGACGCCAACCGGGAGGCTGAGCGGCAGCGGTATGAGCACATGTTCCAGTACTTGCACCACATTGGGACGGTGGTAGGTCAAGCACCGCCGCCAGTACTGTTGGCTCCACCAGCTCGAGATGCTATGCCTGTGAGTCTCTTGACAACTTTGAATTTTCATTTCTTATAGTGACTTAGAGCCGACTTAGAACCTAGATTGATGGATAAAACGAAAATGCCTTACACTTGTTGACTTAGGATGAAACTTTAGATTTTGTATCATTTGTGCAGTCCCCTCACCAGTCCGCGGCCTCGAACGATGGGTCATGCGCAGTAGACATGTCACCCCTCAGCAGTCCCCTCACCCGCCACCGTGGACGCACTACCCGTGGTCGCAGTTGCCTCCCGGCACGTCGTTCCAGTCTTGGCTGCAGTTGCGTCCCGGCATGACGCCGCACCCTCGCAGCTTCCCGTCGCTGTACCCGCCGGTACCTTACGGCTCACCCTTCTCGTAGGAGCCGCCGCGGCCACCTCTGTCTCAGTAAGTTGTATCGACGAGCATGGACTTGTATTATTTGCTTAGTATGGACTTGTGTTATTTGCTTAGTATGGACTTTTATTATTTCCTTAGTATGGACTTGTATGGATTTGCATGAGCTTGTATGGACTCGTATGCATTTGCATGAGCTTTTATGGACTTGTGATGGTCGTTGTGATATATAAACTGCCTGTGATGGTCATGGTGATATATAAACTGCCTATGATGGTCATCGTGATATACAAACTGCCTGTGATGATTATTGATATATAAATTGTCTGTGATTGAGTTGTTTGGGGTATAAGTAACAATAAACAAAAAAACCAGCAGTTTTTGGGCCTTTGCCAGTGTGCTATGGCAAAACCACAAGGCAAAGATTGGGCCTTTGCCGTGTGCTTTTACCATAGCACACGGCAAAGGCTCGCCCGTGTGCTTTTGCCGTAGCACACGGCAAAAGCTCGCCACGTGTGTCGGCCACGTGGGCCTTTGCCGTGTGCCTCGACGCGTGGCGCATGGCAAAGGCTGGGCCTTTGCCGTGTGCCTGGACGCGTGGCACACGGCAAAGGCCCCGTGACGGGACGGCCGTTAGTGCCAGCGGGCACACGGCAAAGACTTCTCTTTGCCGTCCAAACTTTGTCGTGTGCCCTTTGCCATGTGTTACACACGGCAAAGGCTTTGCCGTGTGTATTACGGCCTTTGCCGTGTGTAACTGGCACACGGCAAAGAGAGGCAATCCGGTAGTGAGAGTTGCCTAGTATATCTCTATACGCCAACAACATCCAGTGCCTAGTCCATTTAGAACTGGGAGAATCTAATCAACAAGCTCGTAGTTTGGCAGAGTTATTGTGATGGAAGATGACCTAGAAAATATAAGCAAAAGGATATATAAAGAGCGATTGGCTAGCTATTCCGAAGGGTTTATTCAGTTAAAAGCTCAAGCTCCTCACATCCCTGATTAGAAAGCCATCAAAGCATGCATCAAAGGACTTGGGCCTAGCCACGCGGCAGGTCATTTTCCAAGACAGGAGCCGAAAACCTTGCATGAATTGCATGCGGAGTTAGAGAAGTATGCGAAGTCAGATGAGGACCATCGTAAAATTGCCGCTAAGTCCCAGACGATCAAGAAACCTTTGAGCCAGTCACAACCAAGGCTGGAATTCAATCCGGTTTAGCAAGTACCTTCGCAGAATGCATTGCGTTTATGCAATATCAAAGCTGGGACTGGGTAGACACAACCTGGTCAGCAACAGCCAACGAGGGACCAATCTTTCAATCAACTTCGCCAAAACTTCAATAGTAACAATAATAGAGGGGTTCGGACCAATAGAGGCACGGGGGGAGGAAGACCCCCTCAAAGGCCACCCAACGACCCAGGAACCTTGGAACAGATAGCAGTTCGATTGCACTTTGAACGGAGAAAATTGTGAGCACGGCACCAACAATTGCCCCAAGCGGGCGAAAACCATAGAGAGACAATGGAGGCCGAGAAGGAACTGGCTGAAGCTAGCAAACTACTGGGCAGTATGTCTTCCATGTGGCAGAAGCAGCCTTTTTTGACCGATGTATGTACGGCTCAATCCAAGTATGGTCAACCCTTTTATCATTCAACCTTAGCCTTACCAAGCGCGATCTTCGGCATGAAGTTGCCGCAGCAAAGGTGCCACAGGCTTCGCAGAGAGCATCTTCACATCAAGCCACCATTTTGCATCCGCTCAGCAGCATGAAGAGTTACCACCGCCTCCGGCGAACCTTCTACAGCTCAAGAAAGAAACTAAATTAGTGCTATTGCTCTTCTACAGCACAAGAAGAGTTAACCCAGTGTTCTTCCGGCACGAGGATAAAGTTGTTTCGGTGGAATTTCTCTACCTTTGTTTTCAATATCCTCGACTTGCGCTGGTGCTCACATTAATTGGTATGGTGGACCATGCAGTAGTCAACAATGAGGCGGTTATGCTGACTTTGTCCAAGGCAGTTGTTTAATCTGACTCATAGTTTAGGGTTTACTATTAAGAAATCGTATCGTTTGGGCTTCAGCTTCTATTTAAGAGGAGGAGGTTAGAGGCTGCTTGACAACAAGAGTAGCTTGAGCAACCTTACGAGCAGTGTCTCGGAGTTAATCACAATGGATCCTTCATCCATACTTGTATGTCTCCTCTGCATTTGCGCTGGCTCTTTCATTGCCTACAAAAAATTCCTCACCACTGAGAAATCCACGAGCACCAGCAAAGCTCGTTGGCCTCCTGGCCCCCCGGGAATCCCTCTCCTCGGCAACATCTTTGATGTCCGCAGCACCCAGCTCCACCGCACCCTTACTAAGCTCGCCGCGGTATACGGCCCCATCATGTCCTTGAAGCTCGGCATGAAAACGTCATCGTGGTCTCCACCGCCGCCGGCGCTCGCGACGTCCTGCAGACGCACGACAGTATCCTGGCCGGGCGAACCGTCAACGACGCCGCGCGCGCGCTCCGCAACCATGAGATCTCGCTGGTGTGGCTCCCTTCCAGCGCCCCGCTCTTCAGGCTCCTCCGCGTGGTGTGCAACACCCACCTCTTCTCGGCGCGCGGCCTGGAAGCCAGCCGGGCCGTGCGGGAGCAGAAGGTTAGGGACCTGGTCGAGAGCCTCCGCAGGCACCACGCCGGCCGGGCGGTGGACATCGGCGGCATCTTGCTGTCGGTGCTGCTCAACATCATGTCCGGCGTGCTCTTCTCGGAGGACGTCGCCGATCTGAGCTCCGACCACGAGTCAGAGCTCGAGACGCTGATCCGCGACACGGTGGAGGAGTTCACCAAGCCCAACTTGTCGGACCTTTTCCCCGCGCTCGCCACGCTTGACCTCAACGGCCGCCGCCGGAACAACGCGGTGCACATGCAGAAGCTCTATGATTTCTTCGACCGCGTCATCACCCGCCGCCGTAAAACGGCTCGGGGTGACAAGAATGTGGATGTTTTAGATGAGCTCCTCCAGCTTCACTCAGAGGACCGGATCAGCCTTGACACAGTCAAGGCATTGCTTTTGGTGAGTGCTACGTCGACTATTGACTGGGCTATTTTTATTTGTCTTCAATGGTAGGAACTTCAAGCCATGACGAATGAAATAACATGACGGTCGTAACCGAATTAATTTGTTGACTAATTATAATTTGTCACCAGTACGTGGAGACTACTCAACTGAAGTACTGAACCATTTCATGTGCCCAGGATCTCTTTGTGGCCGGGTCATCCTCGACTGCTCAAACCGTGCAATGGACACTGGCCGAGCTATTCCGGCATCCAGCCGTCATGTCAAAAGCTCGGCAAGAGTTGGAGAGTGTGGTCGGCTCCAAGGAGTATCCTGAAGAGTCTGACATGGAGAAGCTGCCCTACCTCCGCGCTGTGATGTTGGAGGGCTTGCGGATGCACCTATCGGGTCCTCTCATGATGCCGCATACGGCTGCGACCGATGGCGCCAAGATCGGCGGCTACCCGGTGCCCAAGGGCACCCAGGTGATCGTCAACATGTGGGCGATCATGCGCGACCCGGCGTCGTGGGAGAAGCCGGAGGAGTTCATGCCAGAGAGGTTCCTGGGGACTGACCTTGATCCCCGGGGCGTCGATGCGCGTGCGTTCGTGCCTTTCGGGGAAGGGAGGAGGCTGTGCCCTGGGATGCACATAGCGATGTGGTCGATTATGACGATCCTTGCATATGTGCTGCACGCTTTTGAGTGGAATCTGCCCGATGGGATGAAACCCAGCGACGTGGATCTCACGGACCGATTCCGGACGTCACTTCACATGGTTACGCCAGTGAAGGCCGTGCCAACGCCAGTGCGCCGTTGATGCATTCATATCTCGGTTCCCAGTAATGTCATCGGAGCGGGTGCAGAAGAATCGTGTACATGTCTGGTGTCCTTATATCGTGTATTTGTGTGGCAACCAATATATACACACGCATACATAGTACGGAGTATATGTAATAAGGCAATAATCTCCGGTGTAAGTCTGTATGTAATAGTGTCATCGTGTACCTATGTGCTTGTGTTGTGTACTTGATGAACAGTTTGGACTATTAAAAACATGTCTATGTTATGTACACAAAGAAAACCAATTTGTATGTTATCAAGATTTATATGTTTTCGTTAATTTGGACCACGAGTGCACCGATTTTTATTTAGTATTTTATAAGCTGTTGGACCAATCCGCACCCACCTAAGATATTATTGCACTATTTGATCAATTTGCACCCAACTGCGGAGTTGTGATATGTTCGATGCAATTTACTATTCATACAATATCTAATTAATCTTTCTAAACATTATATATATTTTTATATTCCCCATAAAATACTCGTCCGAGTCAACTGAATTTTGCCCCAACTTTAATCTTCCTTTGCCCTTATTCACGGTCTTTCTCCTAGCTACAGTAGAGCTAGAGGGGCGATAGAAGGGTCCAATCTGTTTCTAGAGCTGAATCTGAATCCCTGGTCTCCTCCTCCATGGTGACCTTGTTGCCACCCACCATTGCCCCAGATGAAGGGGAACTTGTGATTTAGGCTGCCAGTTGTGAATGGAGATATTTGGCTTACCGTTTTCAGAGGTATGGTAGTTAGGTTTGGCTTGGCAGCCTAGTATGCCATGGTGTGGTGGGCGGCGATGAGGTCTAGGTCGCCGGTGGTGTGTGTGTTCACTTCCCTTTCATTTCTGTTTGGATGTGATCACTTGTCTAATTAATAACCCGCCATATGATTTGGTGCTTTAGATGATTCTAGGTGTAAGTTAATGGTTGGAGGGGTAGTTCAAGGATTAATCTTACGATATGTAGTTTCGACATTTTCTAGGAGTCTCCTAGGTATTTTAGAAGTTGTTGGGAAGTATTTAGGTACATTCTTTATTTCTTTATTTTGTTAGCCTTTTGGTTCTAAGCTTGCAGGGCATGAGTTTTGGCATGAGAGCTCCTAGAACTATTCAGAACATATCCTTCTGTTTTTAGGAATTTATCGTGCATTTGTGGAGTTAAGATAAGTGTAAGGACAATTTTGATGTAAAATAGTAGGAGTTCCTTATTGGTTGAAAATAGCTTTAATTGGTTTTAGACCTAAATGATGTGCAAAAGCGATTTGGATGGTTCTAATGGGCTTATGGGTTTGTTTAATATTTTTTGGAATTTTTGGATAAAGAAATGGGCAAAATAACATCTTGTGTGGGAATGCAACTATAATCCCTCACGGAATCGAGGATGTGGCGCAATAAGAATGATGATCACGGCAAGATGAAGAAGAGGAATGCAACATCTGTATGAAGGAGCACCTGGTGCAGGAAGGACTGATACAATCCTAGAGGCTTACATCATTACCAATGGAGCAGGTGGGGAAGACCACTATCTTCATACATTTCATTGAAGGAGGTTGGACGCTTCCCGCATGCGACTTCTTTCGAGGTCTGTTGTTTTATTATGGTCTGGAACTCTAGCATCTAAATCCAAATGAAATCATGCAAATCTCCATATTTGTTCCCTTCTATGAAACATTTGTGGGCATTACTTCCATTTGTTTGGGCATTTGTTTTGGATTAAACCATTCCCACCGCAACATGTATTTCCTTTTGCATGCAACATTTTTTACGAGTAAATCCTTGCAAGTCCCATATCACTGGTGGGCGGAGGGGGTGGGAAAAAGCAGCACCGGCTCGAGGATCGCCAGTGGTACGATGCAATAGGTGAAGACGAAACATCATGGAAATATAAAGAGATGAAATATCTCAAATCAAATCTTGCAACATTAAAAACATCATAAGGCAACACCTTAGTTTTACTATTTCAACACATTATTGCAAAACCACAAACAATAAATGAGAAAATCATCTATTGTGACATTTAAACTTGTTTTAGTAACATGACAAATCATGTGTTGTAAATCTCAAAATCACCATTTTCAACTGAAGTCACACAAGCATGGCTTTTGTCATGGCTTAATAATTAGCGAATTATTATGTGGCTATTAGACGTGGCAGCTGGAGTACGGAGGAATGCTTTCATGACTCTTCTACTTTCGATAGGTATTGGGACACAAATTTTCTTCTACAGGTGACATAAGTTGAGGGTAGGAGTGTGGTACGGAAGCCAGAGTCTATGGCATATGCTACTATGAAGTAATACGCATGGGAGGGCTATTTGTAAAGGTCTTGTAGCACCCCTATGCAGTCACACCTCGGTAGTGTGACGGGTGTCTGACCAGCAATAGAGTTGTTGGCTCTAAAATTCTATTGAATTTTTACCCCACTTGTTGGTGAAAATATATGACCTCTGCACACAGTAAAACTAGTCATACTCACGGTCAAGATCGGTCTGAACACTAACATGATAATGAAACTTTAAGATGGACTCAAATCGTGGCTATGGTTGTGCCATATGCTTATGGGCTTTGTTTATAATAATGTGTATTGATATACTTATATTTTAGTAATTAGGTGCTAATAAAACTTGACCAACTAAACTTCTTATCACGGTGTAACATCAGCCCTTACTTGACTTAGCCTTCCATTCATAGTTTCCCACATTTGTTGAGTACGACATCTGCTCACCCTTTCTATAAGCAATGTTGCTCAGATGGATCTTCTTCAAAGTTCTTGAAAAATGATGCTGAGTCCTACGGAGCCTAGATGAAAACCTTAGGGAACCCATCTCCTCCACTGCCACCTCTTGTTTGAGGAGGTGAAGGTTGTACCTCCGTTCGCCTCACCCAAACCTTGAACACCGAAGGAAGGAGTAGTAGTTTATCCTTCGGAGTTCCCCTATCGAATTCGACGATTATGGGAATATCTTGAATATCTTTCGGCACAAGAAGCCTATGAAACTCTCTATCTCATCTATTTGCCCCCCCCCCCCCCCCCCTCGCCAAGAAAGCTATCCCCAAGGTGGAACCACCGAATGAAGGGTTAATGGAAGTGAAATATTCTTCCGAAGCAATTCGGATTCTTTCACGTTCCATAACCATGAATAGCTCTATAAGGGAAAATGTCATAGAAGCCCTTCATGACCCTGTTGTCGAGGCTAGCATTATGTCCCAATTCTTTGTAGAAACTCTTTTGGACAACACACATCTAACCTGACTGACAAGCTCTTCATTGACTTTTGAGGGATTGCAATGTTCGTGCTGATCATCATAAACAAAATCGAGTTGTGTTTAGACTCCACATCTACCCCAACATCGATTTTGGTCTTCAGCTAGCCTACCCATTAGAAGAACTTCTTCATACATCTCAATGGAGCCTAGATGAAAAACTTAGAGAAACAGTTTCCACCACTACTACCTCTTATTTAGAAAATTCTGTGGCGAAGCCTCTCCCCACTCGTGACGGTGATGCGAGTGTCTCCTTTCATACCATCTGAGCTAGTTTTACTTGCGGCCACAGAACATTCTGCCCCCAAAGAGGATGACTCAAAAGAGCTTCACCTTTGTGAGGATGAACAACCATCACCCTAGGTCAAGTTTGAGCCACTTCCCACTGGCTCGTACCATGTTTCTCTCGACCATGATCGAGATTCAACCATGATCTTTCACGACAACTCCCTTGAGATGGGAAGCTCATGGGCCATGGAATTTGGTGAGGCACTGATTCTGAAGCCAAAGAAAAGGCATTCCACACACGAGCATTCTTCTCATTTGAATCTCCTCATGATTCGTGCTCGTACATGGGATCTCCATATTCTATCTCACCTAGAACCACGGACCACAACCACCTCTTATGTCCTTGTTTCTAAAATGTTTAAAAAGGATGGTTGTGGATGCTTATGTTCAACATAAGAATTGCATATTTCGTGGTTGAGTTGTGGCGCTAGCCCTGCAATAAAAGCTCTTTGTTATGTCATCAATTGGTGATGAGTTGGGAATGACATCACTAATCGTATCTGCAAGAAGAAATTCCTTGTCAATCTTGTACTCCCTCATGCACACATGAGCAATGGCTTAACCTTCATACGATCATGGCTTCGCACAACTTCACTCTATCAGCTCATGCACACATGCAATATAGTGGATTGCTCCTCTTCCTCGAGGTGCTGCTCCACTCTGGTTGACACTTACTCACATAAGCGGGAGGAAACGTACCTTGCACCTCCAATCCCACATCTTTGTGCTAGCAGATGAAGCAGCTAAGGCCCATGATTCCTACACACCAAGAGTATGTATGACCTAGCCATTTGTTCGCCGAAGTCCGCATGGTCAACGTGCCCCTTCCACTTCAATCCTCATCAACACAGAGGAACCATTGACAACCACATGTGACCACGTCACCACTATAGCAACGTTGAATCATCCCTCATATGCTACCGGTAAAAACACTCAGGTATGGTTCACCACACCTCTACTCATTTTTGCCTCCATATAAACAAGCTTGATCATGCAAATTCATACTTCCATTGTTTACAATCGTTTGCTCTAGTTTTGAAGTATTTGTATAGTACACTGGCATCCGTACCCATAGCGGTCGCAGCTACATCCGGGCGCGACACAGCTCCCACATGGCATGACATACCAGCAGTGGCCACAACACCCTCACAGCGTGCTCTACCCGCAGGGCCCTCCATACTCGCTCTACCCGTCGCCGCCCACCCGAGCCATGTGTGCCTAGCCTTTATCGTGTGCCACGTGGACCAGCTACACGACAAAGGCTAGGGTTTTGCCGTGTCCCATGTGCCTATGGCACACGGCAAAGAAAGGGCGTTGTCATGTGCCGTGGTGTTAGGGCACATGGCAAAGGCTCTGTCACCATTGACGGATCCGTCAGCCTTTTTTTGCCGTGTGTCAAATATTGCACACGGCAAATCTTTGTTGTGTGCCCGATCAAAGGCACGCGACGAAGGCCCTCTTTGCCGGCCGGAGTTTGCCGTACGCTCTTTGTCGTCTACAACACACGACAAAGGCTTTGTCGTGTGCATTTGATCATCATTTTCTATGTGCACCTAGCACATGGCAAAGGGGCAGTTTCCCGTTATGAGAGAAACTATTATTCGCGCCAGCCATAACATCTCATTTGCACTGGCCCAAAATTGAGATGGCATGAATACTCATTCACACTAGCCCAAAACTAAAATAAACACGAGTAACACATCACTTGAACCGGCTCTAAAATTGAGTCGACATGAATAATACCCCATTCGCACTAGCACTAAATTGATCTGGCACGAAGAGTGCTTAGGAGTATTCGCATCAGCTGACATAGGAACTCGAAAATTTAAAAATTCATAACTTTTCCACATGAACTCGGATGAAAATAAACTTTATATTCAAATTTTACATTTCAACAAGATCTAAAATTTTGTACTTGCAAGTTTTAAAATTTGAAGTTATTTAGATACTAAAAACTGTAATTTTAGCATGTCTTTTTGTCCATGTAATTTGAAATTTGTATTCTATTTGGAAATCCGTAACTTTGTGATATGGAATCGCTTGAAGACAATTTTTACAAAATAGGATTTCAATTTCAACTTATTCACCATTCGGATCTGTGTCCCGCCCTTATTTTCTACTCTTGTAATTTGAATTTTAGGTATTTTAACTTTTACATATGATCTCTAATGAAGATAACCATTATACAAAATTTGTACATTTCAATGAGATCTACAATTTTGTAGTTGATAGTTTTTTTATTTAAACTCATTTAGATGCCCAAATAATAGAAATATGCTTTAGGCAGTAAGGATCAAAAGGAATAGAAATTGCTCATGTGTGCATGGACGACGTCTAGGTGAGATGGTAAGAAAGAGTCGCGCGAAGCAGGAAGTTGTGAGTTCAATGATTGGATACCCGCGCGTATTTCACCTGAAATACTTGTTACTTGAGACTTGGGATGCACGACCATCACACTACTGTAGTAACCATTAACCTCATCGGCCCATCTACATTGGCCCAAAATGACCCGCTTCGCTTAAGTCATTGGAAGAGGTGGAATAGACAACGCTACAGTATTTCCGCTTCCAATAGTTATCCTAAGCGGCTCAAACCGCGCCACTTCTAATAAGTAATTATTCTAACTGGCTCAATTCGCGCCGCTTCCAATAACTAGCCAGCACAAATTATTTCGCTTCAAAAATTCATAACTGTTGCATATGGTCATGGACGGAGAGAAGTGTTATATGAAATTTGTATGTTTCGACGAGATCTACAACTTTATAGTTGAAAGTTTTTCGATTTAAAGTCATTTAGAAGCCCAAAACAGTTCTCATCCTCGTTCCTGCTCTTGTATAGTTTATAGTTGAAAGTTTTCCGAAGCAGTTTGAAATAACCGGCTCGGATGACCCCCTTATTCTAGTCGGAAAAAGGGAAGCGGTAAAATAACCGTTTCGGATGAGGTTTTCACGCTGCTAGGTTGATGGTCTTTGCAGTAGTGTAAGCATAGCTTGGGGTGGCCTCTAGACCTGCAAATAAAATATTTTTGCTATTTTTATTTGTGAATTTCCATCGGTTAGAATAATCCATTATTAGTGTCGAATTTGAAACCAGGATGAATGACCACCTCTTTCGTATTAGCTTCGTGGTGACGATCCGATCATCGGCATAAATGAGGGTCTCTCTGTTCAGTGGATTAGATTGCCACTCTTCTTTTTATATGTTTTGTGTTATATAATAAAAAGATGCTTAATGAGCTTGCAGATAGGTATTATGTTGTAGTAGTTTGTTTGCTCAGACTTCGAATATCAATCTTTTTTGTCCTTTGTCCAGGATGCTCACGATGATCTGTAGCATGAATGAGATGGTCTCGGATGGAGAGAAGATTTATACAAAACTTGTAACTTTTGACGAGATCTACAACTTTGTAGTTGAAAGTTTTTCGATTTAAAGTCGTTTAGATGCCCAAAACAGTTCATGTCCTGGTTCCCGCTCTTGTAACTTGAATTTCATATTGTATTGTGAATTTTGTAACTTTTTCATATGGAGATAAGCTTTATACAAAATTTGTACGTTTCGACGACATCTAGAACTTTCTAGTTGAAAACTTTTTGAGATGGTAAGGAAGGCTCGCACGAGGCATGAGGTCGTGAGTTCGAAGGCTAGGCACCGCACGCGCGCGTATGTCGCATGAAATACCATAGCACGGGAGTGGCCTCCTATGCTATGACAAAATATTTTTGTCATTTTTATTTGCGAATTCCTATTTACAGTCATTCTAACCGGCACGAATCGCACCGGTTAGAATAACTTGTCAAACGAAGCGGTCTGAAATAACAGGTTCGGATGACCCCTTATTCTAATCGGAAAAAGGGAAGCGGTGAAATAATCGTTTCGGATGAGGTTTTGGCGCCGCTAGGTTAATGGTCTCTGCAGTAGTGTCAACATGGCTTTGAAACCAGGATGAATAACCACCTCATTCGTATTAGCTTCGTGGTGTCAATCCGATCACGGGCATAAATGAGGGTCTCTCTGTTTAGTGGATTAGATTGCCACTCATCTATTTACATGTTTTGCCTTATATAATTAAAAGATGCTTAATGAACTTGCAGATAGATATTATGTTGTAGTAGTTTGTTTGCTCAGACTTCGAATATCAATCTTTTTGTCCTTTGTCCAGGATGCTCACGATGATTTCTGGCATGAATGAGATGGGACTATAGGAGCAGTTCCACACCCTTTGAACACTTTCCTTATAATTATGATGTAGGGTTGTTTAGCCAGTAATTTAATTTTGCTTATATAATGCTTATATTGTTTTAATGTTTTATACTTTGTTTTATATAATGGATTTAAGATGTTGCATATGTTTCGAAAACAATGATGCCTATATTCACTAGGAGCAATGTCGTGGTGTAATGTCACCTTGATGCTACATTTAAAAGTAATTTTTGCATGAAATTTACCATTAACGGATACATATAACAAATCATTAATAACATCCATGACAATATAAATATTATTACTCAGTATGATTTGTAAAGGTAATTATTCACTTGAGATAATAACAATAGCATAATCCTCTCATATTTGAAGCCAGAGTACATCTTGAAAGGGACACTGATACAGAAGGGGTGGATTGGTAATCAGCTCTTCCTTGCAAGAGACATTGCAAGGAAACACCTAGGATTCATTTTAATTTCAGTTTCTGGAAGTGCTGGACTTATGAGCTGCTCTGCTGTCCTGATAAATTCATCCATAATCTCTTTAGATGTCCCAAAATGCTCCACTATCATTGACTCAAAGCCAGCCCTAAGTGTATACGCTAACATCTTCGGGCTGATCAGGGCTTTGTTCACACCATTCATACCGTCATGAACTTGAAGTTTGCTGATGGTAAAAGATCCCTGCTCCTCTATAATCTCCTTTACTTCTTTCTGATTTGTTGCATACAATGGTATGTAGAAAGTGTTTAATTTCTGTTTATCAAGCACACCCTGCAAGAAACTCGGGAATAATAAAACATTGCATTAACTTGCAGGTAACATATATGGAGATTCGTACCCTGCACAGAAGTGAGCACATTCATACCCTTGCTGCCATGTCGACTAAAATGCGGGCTATGAGATCCCATGTTTGTTGAGTTGGTTCATTGCAAGGATAAGGGAATTCTGTTGTGTTCAAGGAGAGAATCATCCTTCCTCCAGGAACCACCTCTTGCGCCCTGGATTCCAAGAACAGAAGGAAGTCTTTTCTGAATTGCCTGGCATAGGCGTCAAGTACAATGGGGCGCGTTTTCTGCCGTAATTGCTCATCAGCAGCGTACATTGGAATGCCATTCTTCACCAGGTCTCTAGGTGCCTACCAATTATCGCGTCTTAGACAAGCGGTAAAAGGAGCTGATAGTTAAGTAAACAGAACATGTGTGGTGTATAATAAAGAAGGGAAACGAATGTACCTCTGAAAGCCAGTGCAAGCTAATAGATGAGAGGACAAGATGCACGGATGCTGTAGTAAACAGTCTTCCATGGAACGACCCAGGCACGAAACCAGCCACCACTAACGGAGAGGAACCGTGCTCACCTTTGTCAACGGTTCTCTTTTGCTGGAAAGCCACCAAATGTTTGACTGCAGAGTTGAAATCATTGCTGGGAAGATCGTTGAGGAGGAGGCTCAGCTCGGGTGGCGGCTTCTGGAGCTGAAGACACTGACTCTGAATAGCATCGACAGCAGTCGAGACCAGGTTGAGCGCGCTAGGGCCAGAGGAACAGCCAAGGTCTGAGATCACCATGGAATTGGGAAGATGGATGGAGTTGCGTAACAATTCCGTGACAGCCTCCTCAATCAGTGGCTTCATTCTGATCTGCTCCGCGCTCTGCACACGACTTATTTGTTAACTGTTTGATCCTATATGAATTAATCGACAACAAAGCTCACAGTGCCTAGTCTAACCTAAGCAAAATGGAAAAATGATTACAATGATTCTGAAAACAGTAAACATGGATCGTCTAATCTTTAGCTTTTTTAACCAAAAAAGAAACAAATCCCCTGGAAGAGAACAAAATTATATACCTGAAATGTCGAGTTGCGAGCATAGCTTGTTTCCCCATCTCCTGGATTCATACGCACAGTTCGTTGAGGATCCATCTGACGGATTTCTTCTCGACCAAGGCACAACCTGGCTTCCAATCTCGACTTGCAAACACCTTAAGACTGAAGAACAATCTGAATAACTTCTTGATACTTGAAATTGATATGCAGTTCCTACATATATATATCTGTAGTACTGGTCAGGTTAGTTCTTTAAGAGTATAGGAGTTGACCAAAAGCTACAGATTCATGCATCGGGCCAACAAGCGGTAGAGCAGTTAGTTGAGTGTATCAGTGTTCAACCAATCTTGTATGACTCCATGCCTCCATGTCGTCATCTTCAGAGCTCCATGCATCAGTTTGAATAGTCAGGCCGTGCACATCCAAGAATAGGGAATGGTCGTACTGATGTATTTGACTATTATCAGTTGTGGACAAATCCGTTGTTCCATTGTCAATTGTGACAAATGAACTTGTTTATGATGAGCCGAGTTTCCTGGTATGCTTCTTTGACATCTGGTTTCTCATTCTCGTATGTCTACATGTCTTTGACCATAATTATTAGCTCGGTTGGAACTAATCCAAGAGGTTGGCCGCACGCAGTCTCAACATGTGATTTCCAACTTTCAACACTCCATCTTTTACCAACAAAATTAACAAAGATTCTTGTTACGTTATCATCGTTATAGCGTTGAACTCTGGGGTTCAATGAAACCCGGCCCCCTGTTACCGACCCAGGTTAGAAACTTGGGACCGCCTTTTTGTTTGAAAAAAAAATCAGAGGAACATCTTCCCCTCTGGAAAGGGTCACTATTTTTTTTTTAACGAACTGGCACGAGATTGTGCCAATTTCATTGATACAGAACTAAAGAAGAGAGTTTTAATTACATCCGGCTAGCCGCAGAAAGCCAAAAGAAGGACGACTCACAGGCTATTAACTGTGCTAGACTCTTAGCGCCCGCTGGTGCCCAAGCTCCTGGTTCGGACTTAATCTTCGCCACTAGGGCTATGGATGAGGTCTCCTCTAATTGATTACTCTTGATTTCTTTCGTTCCAAATTTCCTACATGATCGATAAGCAGAGCCAACCTTCGTAGCGCCTAGCCAACCTTCATAGCGCCTTCGGAGGCCCTGTCATTGGTGCAGTAATTGATGCCCACCACTCTGTGATGCTAGCCACCTGTGGCCATGCCTCGGGTTGGAGATTAGATTGTGCCAGCCATGTCGCTATGGTGCTCTATATCCTCCTTGAGAATCTGCACTCCACGAGGAGGTGGAGAGTCACTGTTTCGAGAGCACTTCAATTCTGCAAGGCCACGTAGAAAATGGTTTAGTTGTATTAGTATTATCAATTACTTGACCAAGTGACATAGAAAATCCAAATAGCAAGTCAGCGTGGGATATGGAATTGTTCACCGAATTATTTGACCAGCATGAGTCGCTAACCAATCTTTATTTTAGGCGCACAGTTCATTAGCATGCTACAATTTAGATTTTGGATCCACTTGTTTGACCAACTCACTCATTACTACAGACCCTCCTTCGTGCTGGTGCAAAAACCTCATTCGCACCGGTGATTTAACAGTTGCCACGAAGCCGATACGGATGAGGTGGTCATTCAGGCATGTGTCAAACACAACACATTTGAAAAGTCATTTGAACCGGTGGATATCTCACCAGTGTGGATGGTGAAAATAAGAATTCACAAAAAAAACAAAACTATATTTTCATAGGTCTGGAAGCCAACACCGTGCTAACTCGCTTCCCAAGTCACACATATTTCATAGAAATACACGCGTGTGCGGTATCCAGACTTGAACTCATGACCTCCTACCTCGCAGGACTCTTCCTTACCATCTCATCTAGATGTCGTTCCTACACACATGAGGGTGTTATGTTCCATTTAACCCATGTTACTTAAACCATATATCTATTATTTGGGATTCTAAATGACTTAAAATCAAAAGGCTATTAGCTACAAAGTTGTAGATCTCATCAAAATGTACAAGTTTCGTATAAAGATTATCTCCATCCGAGATCGTATGTAAAAGTTACAAATTTCATAATACAACCTGAAATTCAAATTTACAAGAGCGGTAAAGAGGGCTACACAATGAATGGCTTGAATTAGAAAACTTATAACTACATAGTTGATGTCCAGATCAGAACATATAACTTTCATGTAAAATTTTTCTTCAAGCAATTCCATATCGAAAAGTTACGAATACCTAAATAAAACACGAACTTCAACTAACCAGAACAACAAGATAACATTATAGTTTTGGACAACTAAACAATCTCGAAATTAAAAACCTTTCAACTATAAAGTTTTAGATCTTATCGAAATGTACATATAAAATTTGTTTTCATCCGAGTTCATGTGTAAAAGTTATGCATTTTCGAATTTTTGAGTTTGTACATGAGTCGGCGCGAATAATTGTGGAGGCTATTGTCACACCTGGTTCTGAAAACAAAACTGAATGCTAACTATATGTGTGACAAGATCTAGTCTCACACATATAGTAAACAAAAATGAATAACAAATATAGTATCACGAATAAAAGATAATAAATAATTAAGTAGGCTATCATAGCGTTATAGCTAATTCTAAAAACGGAGGCTCCAATTCCACAAGCAGTCAACCGGGGGTTGAGTACGCATCTTTTTCAACAACTTTACACCTTTTTTCTGAGCGACAATTTAACAAGGGTGGGTACACTTATGGTTAGTACTCAGTAAGACAAGCAGGTTACTCTATGTACTTTATGTAATGGATTCGATGTATGGACACTATATATGTTAGAGCTGACCCCTCCCCCTCCCAAAAAAAATCTGGCCCTGAAGGGGGTTCCTATCCGAAGCGCAAGTGAAGTCGATCGAGTTGTGCAGTAGTAAAGGGCGCTGGTGCATTATTACTGGGTCATATATATGATCAACCGGTATTAAAGGCTAGCATTAGTACCGCATCCTATTATATATATCCCGTATTGTCATAGGGGTGGATGCCAAATTTTCTAGTAGTGAGACCCGGTATTGGAGCAACATACCTTTAATAACGGATTCGTTATACTGGTTCCGCAGAGATGATTCTCCAACAGTGACACCTCTCCTAAGTTATAGCCAGTGCAAGTACAATTCTTGTTCTACATGCAACACAGCCTATACAGGTTTGACCTGCCTCTCAGACTGGCAATCCCCGGCCCACGTGATTTGAAACACAGGTAACACTTGCGTGCGACGAATTGAAGCTCCGTCCTAGCTCGCATCAGGATATGGATTTCGGTTACAAAAGTCCAGCAGTCTCCTTGTACAATATAAAAAATTTGTGGACAACATTTGGTCTAAACTGACTTGTCATATCACGTGCTTGGAAAAATTGTCCGTTACAAAAGGATATCATCTTCGGTTTTATTCTAAAAAATTTGCACCGGACGACGTTCTGGTCTACAAGACTATGAGAGTGTTTGATTCTTAAGGTTGACTGGTCACTTGGCACTTGTGGCAATGTAAAAAAAAACGAGGTTTGGTTGGTTAAAAAACTGTGGCAGCCACAACTTTTTTTATTCTTTTTCCGGTCGCAAGTATGGCATAGATTTTATACACTGCAGGGTGTGGTGCCACTGCAGAAGGTCATGTGGCCTATTTTGGCTGGCAGTTGAGAAACAGGACCTAAACCTGCAGTTGACTTCCAATGATGCTGAATGCACTAATTTCTTGAACGGTTGAAATTCACTCATAATCAGTCCAAATTCACACCATTACCGATATAACTATCAGAATCGGTCTTCACGACAAAAAAAAAACTATTAGAATCGGTCAAAACTATGGCCACATCTCTATCCCTTTTATTTTTATTTCTTTTTTTTTTGTTCCACTCGAATTTTCCTCGCCTCTTTTTTTTTCTCCACCTCGGTCAGTCTTCCCGCAGCCCCACTCTCCCTCCCTCTGTCTCTTCCGCCTCAGTGTTTGGAAAATCCAGATAAGTCAAAGACGCATGTATTACAAGTGTTTTCTTGACTTCTACAGTTTCATAATCTTGACTTCTCTTTTGGCTGCCAAACACTTGACAGGCACCACATGTTGGATGACGTCGGAGTGGCAATTGATAGCAACAAGTTATTTTCTTATTTTTATCCAGTTTCATTCTGATAGCAGCCGATCCTTAGCCGCCCCTAAGATGAAGTAAAAAAATGCATATATTGTTGATCTGAACTAGGGTCGTCACATGATGGAAACCAAATGTCGGAGATAGAGTCTCTGCCCTAGATATTTAACCACTACAATAGAACTGACCATCAGTACCGGTTCGAAAGACGGGTTTAGTACCGGTTCCGTAACTGGTACTACCAGTTGCAAAATCGGTACTAAGTAAACACGTCATTTAGTACAAGTGGTTATGCACCAAAAAATAAAGAAAGAATATTTTGAACTCACGGGAGGCCCCCACTACAAGAAATATGGTCTTTTGTGACAAATTTCAAATGACGTTAAGTCGATTCGTCGTTATGGTGTTTAGTTTTATGACGCTCTATATGAGACCATATAGCTTAATGACAAAAATGAGGTGTTCGTCATTACGAGTAACTAAAAATCGTCATAAACTATTTCCATATCATATTGTGACGAATGCTCTTCTATTATCATGACAATTAGTAAGTTTCACAAAAGGGCAGGGCCTACATTTTTTTGATAATACTACAATCATCTAAAATTCTTTAGAAAATAGAATGGACTACTCGCAATCGTTACACTATTTTTAATAACGGTCAATTATGTAAGATTTGCATTTAATAGAGACATATTTTCAATTCATAAAATTTTAAAAGTTTTTATATATGAACTTGTTTTATATGGAAAATATTATCAAAAAATTGTCAAGTGGGATGACCATGATGCCGTGCTGAGATCGATCATCAGTGCCGGCCGTCTGCGCCCCCGACCGCTGGAAGTTTAATCTCAAAAAAAAAAAGCGCGAAAGTGGGAATTGATATCACGTCCTCTACCTTCACGTCCTCTACAATACCACTACACCACTCATTTGTTTGTGATTATTGCAGGTAAAAAGTAATGTAGTACTCACATTTTCTCATGTCTAAAAAAGGGCCGACGCCAGCCCACCCAGCCCCTCTGGTCATCTCCAGTCGGCCCACAAGGCCACAGCAGCCCAGAACCACGTGGACCTAAAAAAAATTTCACGACCACTCGCTCTGAAAATTGAGTTAAAAAATTGGCGCAAGGAGGATTCGAACTCGGGATTAAGAGCATCCGCAGTGCTGGTTCGAACCGAACCTGTCTAGTGGGCCCTCCAAAATCGATTTCGTTTAAAGTTCGATGGCTGTAGTGTTGTGTTCGTTTCCTGGGACCCATGGCAGAGTAAAAAAACGAAGAAAAAAGTTTAGCTGCTTTGGCTGTGAAGTGTTGTGCTCTCTACGCGTCCACCCATCTGAATATTTTATCCGTTTTCTTCGGCCAGAGGTCGAACCGAACTCAGCATGCGAACAAAGGAATCTTTTCTCTCGGTTCGATAGCTGCAGTGTGTATATCGAACTCTATTCCAATTCTCTCTCCCCTCGGTTCGGTGTGCATGCACGCTGGAGCTGCTCTAAGGCTGTTCGCACTGGTTGCTCTCTTCTCTATCCTCTAAAACAGAATATTCTGTCCTGGTCATCAAGATTCTCTACTCTAAACAACATTCTTCCGCACCGGTGACACTCTATCTCCACACTTTATCCCAACTACCAGCAGTGGGACCCACCACTTTATCTTTTTTTTTTCCTTCTCCCACTCCCCTCCTTCTTCCTCCGCCTGGCCCCTCTCCGGAACCCACCACCTCCACGCGCGCGAGCAGGGCCCTCCACCGCCTCCACCGACTCGATTCGCGGCGGCGAGCGGCCGGAGCTCGCGACAGGCGAAGCAGCGGGGGGAAAGAGGAGCTCGAGGTGGGGAGCTGCGCGGGGCATCTCTAGGCGGCGGCGGCCTCGAGCTCCTCGCAGGAAGCGCCGGCCGCACTCCCTCCTCTTCCCCCGGCGCCCGTCGCGCCTCTCCTCCACGGCGGCGAGGTGGAGCTCGGCGGGGCCCTCCCCTCCTCCCGGCTCCTCCGACGCGCCGCCAAGATCCAGGCGTGGCATCGCCGAGCAGGCGCGGGATCTTGGCCGGCGGGGCACGGCGCGGCGCCGCCGGCCCTCCTCTCCAGCACGGCGCCATGGAGGTCGCGCCCTCTTCCCGGCGGCCCCTCCCATGCTTCCTCCTCCGGAAGCGGGCGAGCGGAGCGGGGCGGGGCGGAGGAGCGGCGGCATCGTCTTCCCGACGCGGCCGGAATCGGGCTCACGCGGAGGAGCTCGCGCGGAGCTCGCCCGACGACGGCGGTGGAAGGACGACGGCGACGAGGCTGGCGCGGGCCCGAGCGCTGCCGCCCGCAGCAGAGCTCGCCCGGCGCTGGCGCCTCCTTCTCGTGCGGGCCTCGGCCGCGGCTCGTCGTCGTCGAGCTCCGTCGCGCGCCGGTCCAGCTGGAGCGCGCGACCGAGCTTCGCGGGAGCACGCGGCGGCTCCCTCTCCCATCCCCAACCTCCGCCGCGCCCCCCTCTCTCTCCCTCCCCTGCTCCCTCCCAGCGCCGGGTCCCCGCAGCAGCTCCGGCGGACGGCGAGATCCGACAGCCGCGCCTCCTCTGCCGGCGGGGAATCTCGAGCCCGTGCCGGCCTGGATCGAGCGGCGGCGGCCATGGCGGAACCAGTCCAGGAGGCGGCGTGCGGGATCTGGCAGCGGCGACGGGCCGGCGGCGCCCCTCCATCTCTGCTCCCTTCCCCTTCCACGGGCGGGCGCGCAGGCGTTGGTCGCGCGGGCCCCGCGCCGACGTGGCGCGTAGCGTCCGGGTTCTCCGCTCTCTGTATTTGCCGAGCGGAGAGGTGAAACGGGATGTCCCGTTCCTTTTCCAGTTCCCCGCTGCGGACCCAGAAACGGGATCCCGCACGGTATGCGCCACGCACGGCATGCACGCCAGGTGGCGCATACCGTGCGGGATCCCGTCCCCCGCTGCGGACAGCCTAAGAGCTGGGAGTCCAACGTCTTACCACACGCTATTTATAGCTTGGCTTTCCTGTTTTATTTAGAGAAAACAAAAAATAATCCACCCCGCGCATAAAAGATGGGCGCACTGAGTCTCGAACCCGCGAACAAGAGGTTGGGATGCGCTTGTCTTACCACTGAGCTACTTAGTGCGTCGAGTTTCTATTCGGCAATAGCTTTTTATACCTTAGTGCAGTTAGCCAGATTCATGCACTTTTGCGTCCACGTGGCGGCATTGGAGTGGTGGAATTCTTCACCACACACCACGTGGCGCGCTCAGGTCACTACTCGCATTGTTTTTTCTTTTTAATCTACAATTAAAACTTGTAACTAGTATTTCTCGGTCATAATAACTTCAAATTCGTTGGTTTTTTTCTGATTTTTTCTAAAATCATGCTTTGTCACTTGATAACAATTATTTGCATGTAAATTACTATTTTATAGAATTTGTTATATGCCTTGTCTTTTTCCACCGAAGGCTGACAAAAAAAAATATGCTTTTGCATAAGACTTGCTCATGTAACTTGATATTTGCCAATGTTATGGTTAAAATGAGGTGATATCCAAACTTGAGGTGCATATGAGTTCGAACATGTTGTAAAGTATGTAAACCTTCAATGTTAAGTAACATTGTATGAAACTATATGAGAGGTGTAGGCATTTGTACACATTGTATATTATTCCTTTATCGAAACAATTTGAAATTTTTATGACAAGTTTATATACCCAAATTATGTTGCCACATCAATTTGTAGAATGTTTATGTCATATTAAGATGTTATTAAAATTATTATATCATAAATTTGAGATATAAGTTAGAATTATCCCTATTAAACTTTTGATTTTTTCAACTATCTCCAAGACATAAGTTTGAATGGAACATATGAGCATCATAAGCATTAGTTTGTAGAATTTTTTGATCAAATTTAAAAATCTTATGTGATATTCAAGTTTCAAAGTTTAATTGAGTTATGAGGTATTCATGAAAACATTTGAAATTTTTACCTGTTTTCAGGATATAAGCTACATTAAAATAAAGATACTTAAAATCTATTTTTTTAAATTTTCTAAACAATATTTGAGATAAATGTAAGGCAAATTGTGCTACTTTACAAATGTGCAATAAAATAAAAAATAAAAAAAGAAGAAGTTAATGGGCCATTTTCTGAGCGTTCACACAGGCCCAAACGTTTCTATCCACCCATTTTCTTGATCGAGGGTTTAGATCGCTCCCGCGACATATAAATATGGGGCTCGTACAGCCGAAACCCTATCCGGCCATCTCCTTCTCCATCCCTATCCCCTCTTCATCTCCTTCTCTCTTCTCATCCAGCAGCACCCCCTCCCCCCGAAACGCCGTCGTCGCCTTCATCTCCTCCTTCCCTCCCCTTCCGTCCGAGCGGCCGTCGTCGCCTCCCTCTCCTCCTTCCCTCCCCCCGAAACGCCGTCGTCGCCTCCCTCTCCTCCTCCCCAGGCGCAGCGGCCGCCGCCTGGCTCCCGGCCATGGGGTCGGGTAGGCACCAGATCCGGCCGCGATGGTGCTAAGGGACCACTGGCGCAGCGGCGTCCATGGCCGTCGGGGCGCCTCCAAGCCACGCAACCCTCCTCGGTTCTCCACATCGAAGCCGCGTCGGCCATGGGGGCATGTGGTGATCCGCTCTGGCATCCTCGTCGATCCGCGCTGCCGCCCCCCTCGTTGACCAAGGCTGCGGGTGCGGCTGCAGGAGCATCAGCAAGTAATTGTGGATCCCCGATTTTGTTTACTTTTTCTGTAGACGTTCCCTTCGACTCCTTGTTTGCTTGCGCAGGCATGAGCTCAGGAATCTGGGCCCCTTCCTCATGCTCGACGCGTTCTCAGGTTGGGACGTTCCAACACTGATGCTGCTCACCTTTTCTGAATCCATTCTGTCTAGTGCGTGTGATTAAGCTTCCTTGTGCAGATTAGCTGACACCACCTATTTTTTAACAGGTTGTTGGTGTTCCTGTAACTTTGAATGGGGACCTTAAGAACCAATTTGTTGAGACTACTGTTGGCTTCGACACTATATGCAAGGTACGTGACTTCTGAATTCACATCACTATTTATGTAGCCTTTATGACACTTACATTATCCCTGTAGCTTGTATGGTGCGTTCTTGTGTGATATGGACAGGTGTATTTCAATGTTGAAGTCATCTTTGATTCTGTCGTTGATATATGTTATTGTGATTGGCACTCATGGGTTCCAGTTTATTTTCGTTCCTGTGTGTTTACTATTTTGTTCCAAATTTTTAATGGTCCCTTGACTTATTTTCTGTTCTCAGGTGAACTCTCAACTTATCAGCAATATGTGTACTGATGCTTTGTCTGCTGAGAAGGTAATTTATATTTACTTGCATATAAAATATTTGCGCTATTCTTTAACAGTAAGCACATAGGTCTGGGCAAAGTTACTTCTTGTTTCATATAGGTCCACCTATACTATGTCAATTTTTTGAATGATAACTTTGAGAATTGAGCCTGAAACATATATGCCTGTACCTGTAGGCCTTCACCAGTAAGTTTATGTTAAGAGCAGATTTAAATGGTAGTAGGCACGATGCAGATGGGCAGAAGCGCTGCTCCAGCGGAAGGAGTCCATCCGTCACGCCAGCAACCTGTTCGACCAAATGCCGCAAAGGTATGAATGCACAGGTTGGATGATAGGATGATTTCTTATGTTGTGGTTGTTTTTTTGCTACACTGCTGGTGCTGCCTTGCGCAGGGAAAAAATGGCATGCCTGGTGTTGTCTGTGAATAAGATTTATTCAGCTACCGATGCTACTTTTTTTATTATGAACTGAGTAGATGGCATGCCTAGTGCATTGGCCTTTTAAGCTGAACTGAGTAGTGCAGGGAAAAATGGCATGCCTGGTGTTGTTCAGAGCTGCAATAATAGAATATATATGCGGTCTGTATTCGAAACTTACTGCCTGTGTTGAAACTCAGTTCATTAGAAACTTACTGCCTGTGTTGAAACACGATTCATCAGTGAAAGATGCTGTTCTTTGAGTGCTGCAGGCAGGACTTTATCCATGTTTGACTAGTGGCATATCCTAAGTTTCAGGAGTTACCTGTAGCAACCTTAGAGGTTGCAGTACACCATCAAATGAACGGCTAAGTGTCACTCTCATTCATGCTTGAGTTTTTATTCAGATATATGATAGATTAATGGCTCTGTGTTGCTGTTGTGGTATGTGTTAGTTTTTTTTGTTTGTAATTATTAGTGATCCTGTTAAATCTGTTGTGGAATGTGGAAACTTGAACTTCGCTTTTGAAGTGGGTTCCTTTTCTTTTGGTTGGTTCTCGTGTTTCTGCTGGTTGTTCTTTTGTTGTGACTGAACATGGTTATGTGCATAACAGCCACTGTCCATGCATTAATTACACCATCTGATGTGGCTGATCATTGTTTTTGTGCCCTTGACTAGGCTAAAATTTCCATGGATACCAACCACAATGCAGTCCAGACTGCCTGCTCAGATTTGCTGAAGGGTGGTCAGCGACAGTTGAGGCACAAATTGAAGAAATTGTAATTTGATGTACCGACTAATCAAGTAAGAACCGCATCACCATTGAAGGGTATGTACGATGACCAGTGTAAAGCTCTAGAGTAGAAATGTGGTCAAGCCAAAGCATAATGTTGTTGCATCTTCTTTCCTACTCCTATCCTTTATGTCCCTCGAAAAATATTCTCATTACAAGTCCCAGCAGTGTACTGTATTATGCCCCGCTGTTTGGTTGCCAGTTTTAACTTATATCATGGCCCTTCTTGAAGTTTAATGAATAGATACTTACCAACATGTTGTGCTACCGTCATTCTCTTGCTGACTAGTTACTGGTGCTTAACTTTGCAGGCTTCATACATAACGGGAGGAGTTTATTAGAAGCCCCATCTTGCTTTAACTTCAGGCTCCTGTTGCTTCTACTCACAGGTCTCTTCTTTCATGCATATACAGGTTGATCCTCTCACTGAGCAACATAAGAATTAGTTCTAGATCTCTGTATCTCCAGCAGGTTATCCATGCCCGTTACCTATAAACCTGCTTTTGAAACATGTCTTGTTCAGTCCATTTGTCACTTCTTGAACTCATTTTTTCTTTTTGAAATAAAAAAGGAAACATGTACCTTTCTTTTTTTTTGCCAATACAAAGCTGAGCAATCACCATGCTTTCCCAGGTGTATGATTAGTGTTGCATGTTTTTATCTCAGATTTATATGTTCTGTTAGTATGGTTCAACACAAGCTGAAAGCATCATGCATGTTTGTTCCCAGTGAACATGTTATTTTTATTCATCCTAGGCACATACATTAAAGGAAATGGAAAATATTAGAGGCAATACCAAAAGGAAAGAAATCTAGCTAACGAAAATGTTCAGGCAGAGAGTGATGTCGGTCTAAAATCTGAATTGCATTAGAGTACACTTATAACAGGTCCATGTAATTTTGCTAAGTGAACCTTTCATTATGTGTTCCTGACAAACAAAATGATAATGTTAACTTGGCATGGAAGAACAAACTACTGATTTCACTAAAATGAAAATGATTTACCTCCAGAGCTGTATCACAGTGATACTTCATGTTCATTTTCTGGGGTATATCTACCGGACATGATTTATTTTTGGAACACTTTCTAATATATGACCAACTGACTGTTTGCATCTTATTGCACTGCAGAAGCAAGACAGATCTCTTTGAGCCCATCAAAGAAGCAATTGTAAGTTTTGGAGATGTGAAGGGTGTATGATTATTCTGGAGGTGACATGAAATATGTTCTCTATGAGATGTATCTGATTTTTTTTGCAAGATATTGATGACATGAAATATATTTTGTAAGTTTTGAAAGATTTTTTTTTGCAAGCTATGTTGGCTGTCATGTTTGTTTTGGGCTGTGGTGCACCATAATGATATATGGGCCATAATGATGTATGGGCTGCAATGGGTTGTAATGATATATGGGTGCAATGGCTGTAGTAAAACCATTATGGGCTGAATTCTGCTGGGCCTTTGCAGAAGATAAAATGGGCTTAAAAAACTATTACATGAAAATAAAATGGACTTACAATTGGGCTCGGCCCATGAATGGGTTGCTTGCTACGTGGGCCTTTTTGGGCCATCAAATATTTTGTGACGAATTAAATTGTCACATATATGTTGCCACATAGCTTCTAGTCACCGCCACATCATTCACATACGAGGTTTTATGACGTTTTATAGATGCTTAAATCGTCATAAGGTGCTGCCATGTCAGCTTCAAGTCACTGCCACGTCATCCGCATACTATGGTTTGTGACGATTTGTAGACGTTTAAATCGTCATAAGCGTGCTGCCAAGTCATCGCCACGTCATCCACATACAAGGTTTTTGTGACGTTTTAAGCATGTTTAACGACGAAAAACTATCGTCGTTAATTAGTGACGACACAAGAATCGTCAAAAAATTTGTGACGAAAAAAAGCGTTTTCGTCATCTAATACCTTTTATTACGGGGAATAGGTGACGAACGAGTTTTCGTCACGCGAGTGTCACAAATTGCGATATGTGACGTAAATTGTACTTTCTGTGACATAAGTGAAACGTTATAAAAGCCCACATTTCTTGTAGTGCCCCACACGCATTATTTTCTTTATCGTTGTACAAAACGCGTCATTTAGTATCAGGTGTTATGCGCCCAAAAAATAGAGAAAGAATATTTTCAACTCGCAGGAGGTCCGCATTCACTGCCCGCAGGAGGTTCAAACTAATGCACGTGCGCAGCTACAAGGATTCGAACCCACAATTTCAGCAGTTTTTTGGAGCTTTCACATGTACATAGGATGGAAAACGGAAACTCAAAAGAGACGGCGTACATGCCTATCTTGTGTTTTCACAACTATTAATCCTACTTCCTGTGTATTCTATACGCCAATATGAATCAAATTCATCTCTAGTTAATTCCCTAAATCTATCTGCTAGTGTCCGTCCTGTTGCAAATTAATCTTTCAACACGCGTAGAATTGCTGCTGCAGCGGCACCTCGATGAGCAGAGCAGGAGGCAGGCCATATATAGGCGTAGATGAGTCGACAATGCGCAATGGCCCTGCGACAATGGAGTAAAAAAGGATTGAGGAGCAAGGTATAGGTAGACCACGTTCTGAGGAACCAGGAACAGAAACTATCATCCACGGCCAAAGTTACGTATTGGGCCGAGCTGCAAAGCAAGGGTGATCATAGAAGCTAGAGTGGTCGCATAAGCCGTGAGTTGTGCCATAGCTGCAGCTTCCTGTTAGATCCCTAGGATCTCTAGATGCACAAGTAGACGGGAACTTTGATTTTGGACAGAGAGATAAACTAGATGTAGGATGCACATGCACGGGAGTTTACTGCTAGGGAGAGAGGAAAGGGAAGAGAGGGTCTGTACCTTCGCCGCGGGGTGTAGCGACGGCGGAGGAGCTCGAGCTGGCCATCTCGTTCGCTCGGTGTGGTCTGCGCTAGGCAGCGACGCGCAGTGCAGATGCCTCTCGCCGGAGTCGTCGGGGCGCGGGTGTTGGCGGAGCTTCCCGTCACTCCTACGCCTCCCAGATCGGTGGGGATGTTGGTGGGGGGTGGCGGCTCAAGTGAACCTCGTGCCTTGAGCC
Source organism: Urochloa ruziziensis (assembly GCA_015476505.1). Classification (NCBI taxonomy): domain Eukaryota; kingdom Viridiplantae; phylum Streptophyta; class Magnoliopsida; order Poales; family Poaceae; genus Urochloa; species Urochloa ruziziensis. The sequence goes on from WEIB01000135.1 coordinate 33,437, forward strand.
GTACGGCCCCCCACCTCTTTATATGGCGCAGTGCAACAGGGGCCCGCCAACCATTAGGGTTGGTGCGCCCCCGATCAGGGCGCTAGATCTAGGCCCAGTGGGCCGTTGGGCCCACTGGAGGGAGATCAATCCTAACATTTTCGCCCTTGATCTCACTTTTAACTTTATACTCTGAAATAACTCTTTTCAAAGCACTTTGTCTCATCACAGATGGACACGTAGAGCATGCTTCACCGTCATGGTAATTTCCGATAGAATCCACCAACTACAACTCATCCCTCTGCTTTTGAAACAACAAAACTTTCTTCTTTTTGGGCCATTTGTAATCCAGGAATCATAGGCTTTCCCTTAACCCCATGCCGGTGAAGTGTTCCTTGAACACATTGGGTGGTAAGCCTTTCGTTAGCCGATCCACAAGCATATTCTTTGTCCCTATATGCTCGAGACTTATGGTGCGATCCTGGATTCTATCTTTCACAACATAATACTTTACCTCGATTGGTTTGGAAGCATTACTAGACTTGTTGTTGTGAGCATAGAATATTGCTGCTTGATTGTCGTAGTACATCTTTAGTGGTCTCTGAATACTATCAACCACTCTTAAACCGGGTACAAATTTCTTAAACCACAATGCCTGCCCCAAGGCCTCATTACAGGCTATAAACTCTGCATACATCGTAGATGATGCAATGATACTTTGTTTGGAGCTTCTCCATGAAACAGCTCCGCCTGCGAGAGTGAACACATAACACGTGATGGATTTTCTGTCATCTATATCTCCCGCATAATCAGCATCTGCATACCCCTTTATCTCTAAGGAGTCAGATCTTGTATATGTAAGCATGAGACCTGTCGTGCCTTGCGCGTAACGCAATACTTTCTTTACCATTTTCCAGTGCTCCATGCCTGGATTATCTTGGTATCTACCAAGTACCTCGGTGACAAAGGATAAGTCAGGGCGAGTGCATACTTGCGCATACTGTAGGCTTCCAACAGCCGAAGCATATGGAACCGCTTTCATTTGATCGAGCTCGTATTGCTTTCTGGGGCACTGAAACCTCCCATATTTATCACCCATAACTATAGGTGCAGATGTGGTTTTGCTCGCATGCATATTGAATTTCTTTAGAACCTTTTCTAAATATGCCTTTTGCAATAATTCTAATAACCCATTCCTTCTATCTCGGTGAATTTCTATGCCTAAAACATATGATGCTTCACCAAGATCTTTCATATCAAAATTTGTGGACAAAAATTTATTTGTTTCCAGTAGCAGACTGACACCACTGCTAGCACGTAAAATGTCATCCACGTACAAGATTAGGAAAATAAATTTCCCTCTCTTAAATATTGCGTAAACGCAGTTGTCCTCTACGTTCACTATAAACCCAAATTTCTTTATCACACTATCAAACTTTATGTGCCACTGTCTAGAGCCTTGCTTTAATCCATAAATGGATTTCTTTAGCCGGCACCCCATATCTTCTTTGTCTTTCATGATAAAACCCTTAGGTTGTTTCATGTAAACTCTTTCTTCTAGTTCTCCATTGAGAAATGTCGTCTTTACATCCATCTGATGTAATTCCAGGTTATAATATGCCACTAATGCCATCACAATTCTGAAGGAATCTTTACAAGAGACTGGACAAAAAGTTTCTTTGTAATCTACCCCTTCTCTTTGTGTGAAACCGTTTGCCACAAGTCTTGCTTTGAACTTTTCTATGTTCCCTCTGGAGTCATATTTTGTTTTGTAGACCCATTTACAGCCTATTGTTTTGGCTCCTTTAGGAATTTTCTCTAGTTCACAAACATTGTTGGAACTCATTGACCTCATCTCTTTTTCCATGGCCTTTTGCCACTCCGATGAGTGAGGACTACTCATGGCTTCTTCATATGTTGTGGGATCACCCTCCATATGAACTTCTATTAAATTATTTAGTTCATAGATGTCAGAGGAGATTGTAGGTCTCCTGACTCTTTGTGACCTTCTAAGGTCCTCTTGTTGTGGTACATTTTGTGCTTCAACCTCTCGCACGTTCTGTACTACTATTTCTAGCACATTCTATACCACTATTTCTGGCATATTCTCTATGGGTGGTCGCTGTTGTAACTCTTCCTCATGTGCAATAGTAGTTTCTATCGGTTCCTGAAGGACAGGTTCAAGATTTTTCACTCACAGTTGCCATGGGAGGAATCACAGCAGGCGCTGGCACCTCAAGTGCAAGAGCTATCGATGGAATCACAACCGCAGGAGCTATCGGTGTAGCTACAACAGGTAACTCGAAGTAAGGTTCTTGAACCATTGGAGTAGGTACATACACCCGCTTTTCTTAAGATCAATCTTTCGAGCAACCATGCTCCCCCTCATCATGTCATCCTCTAGAAAAACAGCGTGTCTCGTTTCTACAAACTTTGTATATCCGTTAGGACAGTAAAAATGAAAACATTTTGACTTTTCAGGATAGCCAATGAAATGGCAGCTCACTGTCTTGGGATCTAACTTCCCAATCCTTGGGTTAAATATTTTAGCTTCAGCAGGGCTCCCCCATACCCTTAGGTGGTTCAGGGATGGTACTCTCCCTGTCCATAGTTCATACGGTGTTTTAGGCACCGATTTACTAGGCACTCTATTTAGAATATGAATGGCGGTTTTGATGCCTTCATCCATAATCCTAATGGTAAGGTGGAGTAACTCATCATGCTTCGCACCATATCCATTAAGGTACGGTTACGTCTTTCAGCTACTCCATTTTGCTGAGGCTCGCCCGGTGTAGAATATTGGGCTCTTGTTCCATTTTCCTTGTAAGAACCTTGCAAAAGGTCCAGGCACTTGGCCATATGGGGTATGGCAACCGTAGTACTCCCCTCCACGGTCGCTTCTCACTATTTTAATTCTTTTCTCTAGTTGGTTCTCAACTTCTGCTTTGAATATTTTTAAGTTTATCCAATGCTTTCGATCTTTCTTTAATTGGATAAATATAGCCAAACCAGGAGTAATCATCAGTGAATGTTATAAACGAGTCATAACCATCCACACTTTTCACTGGGAACGGTCCACAAATATCAGTGTGGATTATCTCTAAATTTCTCGCGTTTCGCTTGGCTCCTTTTTTAATTTGTTTTACATATTTTTCCTTTAATGCAATCTACACATTGTTCTAAGTCTGAGAACTCTAGCTGAGGTAGAATTTCATTCTTTACTAATGTTTCTATTCTCCCCCTCAAAATATGGCCTAAACGACAGTGGCATAATTTCTATGATATATTTTGAGTTCTCTTTCTTTTCTTTGTAGCAATCTCTGACAAGGACGCGTCAACATTCACATTACACACAGAATGCACTTTATCACGTATGGATAACAAATAAAGCTCATCATAAAGGCATGCAACACCAACACAATCATTATTCATCCAAATGGCACACTTGCCATCACCAAAATGACAATTAAAACCATCTTTGTCCAAACGTGAAATACTAATCATGGTTCTTTAAAGCGAAGGAACATAAAGCACGTCTTTAAGCAAAAGTGTAAAACTATCAACTAAGTCGAGAGAGATGTCGCCGACAGCTTCCACCTTTGCTTGCACTCCATTCACGACCTCATCGCATATTGCGCTTCTTAGCGTAGTCCTTGTCGAACGGAATCCCTGTAAAGAATTTGCAACATGAACAGTTGCACCCGAGTCAATCCACCAGGTAGATTTAGAACACTGTGTATACAAGTATTCATTTACAAATGAAATTACATTTACATTCTCACCTTTAGCAGCCATCACAGACTTTAGCCAGTCGAGGCAGTTATGCTTGTAGTGTCCCTCCTTGTGGCAGTGATGACACACATTGTTGTTCGGCTGGGGAGCCCTCTGCTGATTCTGATGCATAGGAGCTTTGCCATTTTCCTTGGAGGAAGATCTAGCATAGAAGTTCTTTTTCTTTTTCTGCCTCATAAAGTTGAGAGAGCCACCAGCTAAGTTCTTCATCCTCTCCTCCTCCTCCACACACTGAGCAATAGTCTTTTCCATGTCCCACTGCTCTGGGTGCATGTTGTAGTTGATCACAAAGTTCTCAAACTCTTTTGGGAGAGAAGAAAAAACCAAATGAATCATGTGCTTCGGAGAGAAGTCCAGCTCAAGTGGCCTCAGCTTGGCATTCATGTTACTCATCCGGAGGATGTGATCTCTGATGCCCCCGCCATTATAGTTTTCATTGACCAACTTCTTTAGCAGCTGTGTGCCATAAGTCTTTGAAGATCCAGTGAACTGACTCTTTATCCTCTCAAGGTACTCCCCAGTGGAGACACACTCTTCAATCGAGCCCAAGAAAACCGGCTCAATTGTGTTCTTTATCAACGTCATGCACTTTTTATTAGCATTGAGCCACTACCTGTTTGAGAGGGTGTAAGACACCTCGAGAGGGGCATGATCCCTCTCCCTTTTCTCCCAGTCTACATCAGACTCATTTTCAGCTCTCACCGGTTTCAGTGGCTCTTCTAGCTGTGGTGTGGTGGTCACCCACTGAAGGTCATTGCAGATGAAGGCGAAATCAATCTTTTTCCTCCACTCTGCATAGTTGTCCCCCATGAGAACTGGAATCTCCTTGAGACTAGCCATTAATTTAGAACCTCCTAAAATTCACAATTAAAGGTGAGAAAAATAACAATTGCAAGCATTAATCCAACGTTGGTCAAAAATAATACATACAACTGTTTATGCAATTTAAATTTACATCACCGTTGGGCAGAAATAGAAATAAAAGCATATATCCTTTTAATTATGATACAATTATAACAACGTTGGTCAGAAAATAATCATATCATAATCTGTTCAAAAAATAAACTTTAATCATTCTTTCAAATTTAATCATCCTGTTGGTTCAAATTAAATTTAAAACAACAACATATTAAACTTTGCAGTGGAAACATGAATAAAATCCTTAATACTTTACTGTTCAGGGGCATAAACTTTCAATTTTGTACTTCTAAACATTTATCTCGTTGGTTCAAAATGCACAGAAATTCAAAATATACAAGAAACTATCAAAATCCATGGAGAAATACCCCTCAAAAACATTTGAATAAATGAAAGACGATATTGTTCACGGTTCTCAATTTTGGCCCACGACGGAAAATGGCCCGCGGCCTGCTCAACGCACATGCCTGGGCCCTCGGCCCGGCAGCCAATGGCCGGGGTGCCGAGGCGGCCCAGCGCCACGCCCCACTCGGGCCGAAAACCGGCCCAAGACCCCGTCGACGCCCGCCGGCCGTCCAATCGGAGATCGACGGCCAAGCGGCATCCGGGCATTGATTGCGTGCATATATAGCGCCGTGCCCGGGGGGGGGGGGGGGGGGGCAAAAATCTAGCCTCATTCCTTTCCCCCCTCCTCGCGCCCACAGGTCGTCAGTGGCGGACGTCTCCAACACGTCCGGCGCTGGTGCCACCGCACGGCGGTGAGGAGAGACGCCGCCGGCGCTCGGCCACAGCGTCCCATCCCCCTCCTTTCTCTAGTCCTCCCCCTTTCCCCCTCGTTCCTCACCACGGTGAGATCTGGAGAGCACCGGCGCGAGGCCAGAGATGGGGAAGACGACGACACTGCCGCGGTGCCCCTTGCCGGCGAGCGCTTTCCCCTTGCGGGAGAGCGCGTCGCCGTCGAGCGGTGCCGTGGTGGCGTCCCGAGCCCGCGGCCGCGGTGATGTGCCGCGTCGCGGCTCGGCTCTGTTCGGCGGCGGTGGCCGGCCGGCGGCGAGGTAGGTAAGGCCATGCGGCCCCTCCCCCTCTCCTCTTTGCTTTTCTTTTACCCTAGATCTAGATCTAGGGTTAAGGTTAGGGTTTCGGTTCTTTGCCTTTTTCGATTTTTCAACCGATTTTTCTTCCTTTCCCGATCTATCTCTACATCTAGTAGGCGACTGATACCATTGTTAGACCCCTAGGATCTCTAGATGCACATGTAGACGGGAACTTTGAATTTTGGACAGGGAGATAAACTAGATCTAGGATGCACATGCACAGGAGTTTACTGCTAAGGAGAGAGGGAGAGGGAAGAGAGGGTCCATACCTTCGCCGCGGGGTGCAGCGGCGGCGGAGGAGCTTGAGCTGGCCATCTCGTTCGCTCGGTGTGGTCAGCGCTAGGCAGCGACGCACAGTGCAGATGCCTCTCGCCGGAGTCATCGGGGCGCGGGTGTTGGCGGAGCTTCCCGTCACTCCTGCGCCTCCCAGATCGGAGGAGATGTTGGTGGGGGCTGGCGGCTCAGGTGAACCTCGTGCCTTGAGCCGTCCGGCCCCCACCTCTTTATATGGCGCAGTGCAACAGGGGCCTGCCAACCATTAAGGTTGGTGCTCCCCCGATCAGAGCGCTAGATCTAGGCCCAGTGGGCCGTTGGGCCCACTGGAGGGAGATCAATTCTAACACTTCCATGCTGACTGGATTATCAGTCAATAGAAATAAAGAAAATAAGACATAAGAAAAACTGAAGCAAGACTAATCAAAGAAGGTGGCATTCTCCCAGGTATGAAATATTTACATATGACTATATATTTTCTGAATGCAGGGCATTTAACATGGACGGGGTTTTTGCCTTTTCCACCACACAAAGACATGCAACTACATAGAGTTGGATCACACAAAGCAGATATTATAATTGTATAGAATGAGATATGTCGCAATTGTTGTACACACTTGACAAGATGCATCAACCGTTTTTATTGCAGGGGCTAATTAGATTGTATTTATCGTGTATAGATTGGCATTATGGTGGAGGGCACATGTTTGGTGGTTCCTGCATCTTCAACACATCATCAAAGGTCTTAGAAAGACATCATCATCATGAAGACCAATCACCACACCCACAATACATCCACGAAGCAGATTGCTCAAATCTTTTAACCGTTTATTGCTGGGTAATAACATCAACCTCCTTTATTTCCAAAAAAGCATTCCCCAGTTGATGGTACATTTATCGAAAGGTAGGAAAACATTGGTTGGTGGAAGCTGAAACAATCGATATATGATCATTCTTTAGTTCTCTAACTGTTAATTTTTCTGGGTTACATGCTAAGAGCCTAAGCTGTCTAAGCAGCATTAGGGTCTTTTATATATTTTGGCCTATACCGTGCATATACATAAAAAGAAGAATATATTGTCCCCAATCAACTTATATATATACGCTCCCTGAAAAAATAAAAGGAATTAGATAAGTTACCCTTGAAAACTACGCAGTGGTTAAGATGACAGAAAGGAGAGCATCAAGGACAATGGCCAATTAAATTACACAGTGGTTAAGATGGAAAAATCCAAAGTATTTATAGTTTAAGCATTTTATCAGGTACATGAATAGATCATTCAAAAAAAATGTTTGATCAAAAGAATGAAATATAATTATGCCAACAAACATTTTAATTAATAAATCACCAAATGTTTGACTTCACTCTGAGAAGGATGCTTATGATGAAGTCATCTTGGTGAAGGATACTTACTACAATTATAGGCTGCTGCTACTCAGGTGATTTTTTTTAGAATAAGGAAAAATCCGGCCTTCACCTCCAGCATGTGGAAGCTTATGGCCAAACGTTACAGACTTCAAACAAGCAGTCTTCACACTGACTGTTACAGATGACAGAGCTTAACCTCTACTGAACTGGGCAAAACCATGGTTTACCAAACCCCCCAGAAAGACAAAACAAAAACCAGCTTTACTCCTTCATTACTGCTCCAATCTTCGGATGTTTCTCCAGCCAAACTTGTAGAAAACATCTAGTGCCACCACCTCTAGCTTGTGGCAGCAATTCTTCAAAAACTTTCTCTCTTCCTCTTTAGACATTTGTGCCCATGTTCTGATCCAGAAGGTCGTCCTGAAGATCACCTGCAAAAGATTATTAGTTGTTGCTCTTTTGAATACAACCTCATTTCTATTTAGCCATAAGGCCCAACATAAGGCTGCTACCCCAATCCAAATTTGTTTCTTAATTTTGGTGCTGAAACCAGTTAGCCATCGCCCGAACAAATGCTTTGTATTAACCGGAGCAGTTATACCGAAAGCCACATGAACAACCCTCCACAGGAGGCGAGTCCTCTGGCAATCGAAAAACAAATGTTGGATGGATTCCTCTGAATCACAGAAGCAGCACTTGCTGTCTCCTTTCCATTTACGCTTTTTCAAATTATCCTTAGTCAGAACCACTCCTCTTCTCAGGTACCAAAGAAAGACTTTAATTTTTAGAGGAATTTTGAACCCCCAAATCAAACCCTCACCTTTGATCCCAGCTCCCTGCATCAAGTCTTTATACAGAGATGCCACAGTAAAGGATCTACTTTTATTCAAGTTCCACAGGAAAACAACCCTTTAATCAGATAAAGTGACCCTAGAAACTATCTCCACTAGATTTAACCAATTAGCAAGCCTTTCCCCAGTTAGGCCCCTTCTAAACGAGATATTCAGAGGAGTCGACCTTAACACATGTGCTACTGACACATTCTTTTTTCTCACAATTTGGTAGAGGGAGGGGAACTTTACACTTAGTGGTTTACTGTCTATCCAACTATCTTCCCAAAATCTAACTTGGGTGCCTTCCTGTATGACAAATCTCCCTCTGGCTAACACTTTCTCCTTCACTTCCATGAGACTGCTCCAGAAGTAGGAGTCTCCCTTTTGTTTTGTTATCTGTGAAAGGCTCTTGTCCTTAACATATTTCCTCCTGAGCAGTTCCTGCCATCTTCCTTCTTCATTTAGCAACTTAAAAATCCATTTGCTTAATAAGCATTGATTCTGAATTTCTAAGTTCAAGATCCCCAACCCCCAGCATTCTTTGGCATACACAGAATACTCCATCTTGCCAAACGATACTTCTTTTTATGCTCATCACACTGCCAGAAAAATCTAGACCTGTAGTAATCAAGCTTCTTTATAATGCCTTTAGGAATTTTAAAGAAAGACATCAGGAACATTGGCAAGCTAGAAAGAACCGAGTTAATGAGCACTAGTCTCCCTCCCACTGATAATAGCTTGCCTTTCTAACTACTTAATTTTTTCTGAAATCTAGATTCCAACCCCTCCCAATCTTTCTTGCTCAGTCTACTTGAACTCATGGGGATACCCAAATACTTGAAAGGCATAGCTCCTTCTTTGCAACCAAAAATCAGTTTATAATTTTCCAGCCTTTCTTTAGCTTGTCCAAAACAGAACAACTCACTCTTGTGATAATTAATTTTTAAACATGAGAGTCTTTCGAAAATGCCAAGAAGCAATTTCAAATTCTTTTCTTCTTCTATGTTGTCCTCCATTAGGAGAATTGTATCATCAGCATATTGGAGGATGGATAAACCATCCTCTACCAGATGTGGCACCAGACCCCTAATTTCCCCATTTCCTCTTGCTCTTTCAATCAGCATCGCTAGCATATCCCCCACCAAGTTGAACAAGATAGGTGACAAAGGATCTCCCTGTCTTAAACCTTTCTTGGTCTGAAAAAAAGGTCCCAAATTATCATTCACCTTCACTCCTACATGGCCCCCTTTCACTATACTTTGTATCCATTGGCACCATTTTTCTGTAAAACCTTTCATTCTTAGACTCTGTTGTAGAAACTTCCAGTCCACTTTGTCATATGCTTTCTCAAAATCTAGTTTGAGAATTACACCACTATCTTTTTCCTTTTTAGCTCATGTACAGTCTCATGTAATATGATTGTCCCTTCCATAATAGACCTACCAGGCATAAAGGCCGTCTGAGAGTGCCTGATTAGTCTGTCTGCTATAGTGGTCAGCCTATTTGCCAACACCTTTATGAAAATTTTAAAGCTGACATTTAACATACATATTGGCATGTACTGTTCAATTCTTGTAACTTCATTCAGTTTTGGAACCAGAGTGATAATCCCAAAGTTTAGACTGAATATGTTCAGCTTTCCTTCATGGAAATCTCTGAACATTGCCATGAGATCCTCCTTTATGAGGCTCCAAAAAACCTGATATAACTCAGCTGGGAATCCATCAGACCCAGGAGCCTTGTTATGCTGCATTTGAAAAATTGCTTCCCTGACCTCCTTTTCATAAAACTCTGTTGTCAGTCCTTCATTCTCCTCTGCATAAACTTGAGGAATATCCTCAGTTCTACTTTCATCTAGTGAAAATCTGCTTTCTGTTGAGGACCCAAATAGATTTTTGTAATATTTTGCTATGAAAGCCTGCAGCTCTTGCTCCCCTTCAATTACCCCACAATCTTGTTCTAACTTTACTATTCTTGTTTTCCTTCTCTTTCCATTTGCTACTGCTTGGAAATATTTAGTATTGTTATCTCCCTTAAGCAGCTCTATAGTTTTAGCTCTTTGATACCATCTAATTTTCTCCTCTCTCAGCAGTTGGGCTAGTCTGTCTTTTAAGCACTGCTTAAGATCTAATTCATTTTGCATTAAGAGTTGTGTTTCTGCCTTTCTGTCCAGCTCGTCTGCTTTTTTGGTCAACTCTTCTTTCTCTCTTTTCTCGGCCCCTCTTAAATTTTTACTCCAGCCCCTTACATACTGTCTTAGCTTTCTTATCTTATTTTTGCCATTTTTGCAGTGGCGTTACACCCCTTTTTTCTTTATTCCAGACATCACACACAAGCTCGAAAAACCCTTTCTTTAAGAGCCAACCCATTTCAAATTTGAATAAAGGTTGACCTTTTGCTACTGATTCCTCTCCTGTATCTAACAGTAGAGGAGTGTGATCTGAGATCTCTCGGTTCAACGCCACAACAGTGGCCAAAGGGTACTGTTGACGGCCATTATAACCTCGTAGTGACCGTCAACATTTCGGTAAAATGAGGATGATCATACCATATTCCATGCATAAAACTATTTTTATTGACAAATTCCACAAGTTTTGGATGAGTTATGGTTGTAGGACAAAACTGGTGAAACAGGGGCCAAACCTGGCACAAGGCCAGGCCGGCCGGCCTAGCCCAGGCCGACCGGCCTCCTCTGGCCAGGTCTGTACACGTCACTGATCCACAAGTTCAATCAAACACCCAGGATGATCAAGCACCGTGCAGTCAACGTCGGTTTGATCCAAGGACCCGAAAGGCCTAGAGTGCAAGACACATGGATTAGAGGGCCCACAACCTCGGATTCTTGGACAGCCTCAACTGAACGCAACCGTTACCGACCTCAGGGAGCAATCAGAAGCGTCCACGACGAAGTCGGTGGCCAGACGTGCCAGGTGTAGGCCGATCGGCCTACACCAGGCCGGCCGGCCTGTTGCTGTGGCTTCAAGCTACCCTCTTCAGCGTGAATGCTAAGCAGGATGGTGGCGTGAAGATTAAGCTGACATCCACCCCATGGAGGCTATAAAAGGCTGCTCAGTCTTCCATTCAAGACACACACCACATCACTCAAGTCTCTACTTGAAGGGAGCTCTAGTATCTTTTTCATTTCTTAGATTATGATTGGAGTTGGGAGTAGAGTCGAGTCGATCTCAGCTCGGATCTTCGGAGTCTTCGAAGTTCTGGTAAAGCTCTTGTATCCTTTCCTTCTTTTGAAGAGTTTATTTATATAATTACTTTCTTACTTCAGAGCTTAAGTTATCTTTTGTATTTCTATCTTGCTCTTCTTTTAGAGTAAAGATCTTGCTCTCTTTAGAGCAAAGTCCTATCCCCTTTAGTTTTAGTATAGAGTTTAGTTTAGCTCTACCGGGCTTTATCTCGCGGGTTTGGTCGCCTTGACCGGGCCGTAAGACACCTTAGGGAAGATGGGGATTTCTCCTGACAGGCCTCAAGAGAAATCTTAATCATCGAGTGCAGACGTGGTGTCTGGCTTGTTGATTAACTAGGAAGTGTGTTGCACCCCACGGAACTGTAGTGGTAGGCGGCAGGTGGTGACAGCCCTGTCCGTCCTTCATAGTCCACCACGTTCGGATGTACTCATAACAGTAGTGCTGAGCCCGGAGAACCCCCTCTCTCATCCCGTTCTGAGGTTCTCCCGTTCTAGCCGTCGAAGCGAGCTCTGTTCCCGGTATCTAAGCTAGGGTCTAGGCTAAGGCTAGAGTGCCTTTTGCTCTGAGTTAGAAAGAGTCTAGGTCCGGTCTCTCCCAGCGTCTTTCCTTTTCTTTAGAAATAGGTGCTCCGTGTGTCGCTGGTCTTTCAGACCTTCTATCCGGTCATTAACTTGACCATTATCCACCCAAACCGAGAGTTTGTGCCCCTGGGTTTGTGGCTTGATATTTCTGGCAAGATATATCATTTCATTCTTCAATACACTTTAACCATCTGCTTCCCTGCGGAAATATAAATACGATACCCTGGGGTTACTCCCAAGGTGAAGTGCTACAACGAGATATATTCTGTGCGCTTGCAGAATTAATTTTGCATACAACGACATATATCTACGCGCTCTTGAGCGTTGCTAAAACGTGACGCTAAGGAGTGCCAACAAGCATTTCTGGCGCCGTTGCCGGGGAAGCAATTGGCTAAAGTTATTGTTGAATCATTTGATTATCTTTACAGATTTACCAAACCACTAACCTTAGTGACCTCACCACTGCAACATTCGTCTATTTTTTTTGATGTGTTTGCAGGGTAGTGCATGACTGGTTTCAACCTGCCATCAAACTTTGATCCAAATCCAGAACGCATTGGAAGAGTAGTGCGAAAGAGAGTCGTACCTCCTCAGATTTCACTCAGCTCAAGCAATATACTCGAGTCATCATCCGACTCTGAGTCCGAATCAGATTCAGATTCGTCGTTTTCTTCAGCCCCAGAGTCTCCAGAGATTATGGCTCAAGCAAAGAAGACGCTCCGTGAGTTCTCAGCCCCGTCAAGCAGCAACTTCCCGGGATTGTCAAACGCACAGGAAGGCACATTTGAGCTGAGGACTGGCCTGGTAAACATGGTTCAGGCCAGCCCTTTCTGCGGAAAGGCGATTGAGGATGCGAACGCTCACCTTCAGAATTTTCTGGAGGTGTGCAGCACCATCAACCCCAATGGCACACCGATCAACAACATCCGCCTTCAACTCTTCCCATTCTCCTTGCTTGGGAAAGCAAAGGAGTGGTTTTACGCCAACAAGGCATCATTCGAAGGACGCTGGCAGACTTGCGCAGACGCATTTCTGGCCAAGTACTTCCCGGTGGGCAAAACCAATGCCCTCCGAGGAAAAATCACTAGCTTTCAGCAGCTAGACAGAGAGACAATTCCCGAAGCTTGGGAACGACTGCAAGAGTATATTGCAGCTTGCCCTCACCATGGTGTGGAGGATTGGCTGATTACCCAGAACTTCTTCCACAGCATGAGCCGACGATCGCAAGAGATGTTGGATGCAGCCGCGGGAGGAGCTTTCCTCTCGTTGGATGTAGACGCAGCGAAGGCGCTAATCGAGAAGATATCCACTCACCAGAGCTGGATAGGAGAAAGACAAGCTCCCCGCAAGGGAGTACATCAAATTGACTCCGTTGATATGCTGGCCGCTAAGATGGACCTCCTCTTGAAGAAGATGGAATCTCCTGGCAAGGAGATAAATCAGATCATGGAGGAGAGAATCACATGTGAAACGTGTGGAGAAGCAGGACACTCGGGCGACACTTGCCCGACGACACAAGAAGAAGCCTATTTCATTGGGAATAACAACAATTCAGGCTTCCGTCCTCAACAAGGTTGGAATTCCAAGCCCAATTTCCCCTTCGGCCAACAGCAAGGTAATGGCTCTAACAACGGTTTTCAACCGTCGCTAAAGGACATCTGGTATGGCCAAAAACAAATTAACGATAGCATTAGCAAGAAATTTCTTGCCAATGATAAAGTTATGGAGTCGATGGCCTCCCAGATAGAAGCTTTTAATTCTGTCGTTAAGAACCAGCTGAGCTTCAATAAAATGATCGAAACTCAAGTGGCTCAGCTGGCTGCATTCTGTCCTAACCCAAATGCGGGAAAGTTACCCGGGCAACCGGAGGTTCCTTTCAAGGAGAATGTTAGTACGGTGACCACGCGGACTGGCAAGTCCACGCGGGATCCACACAATCCACAAGATGCAGGTACCAGACACAAGGAAGCCAGCCAAGCCGAGCCGGCCGCCGAAGAGGAAGACGACGAGGAAACCACCCCTGTCTCAAAGGAGGGGAACGAGGCACCACAAGCCTCAAGCGACAGCCGAGATCCCACTTTCTTCCCGTTCCCGGAACGAAGGAGAAGACCCATGGCCGACGAACAATTTGACAAGTTCGTCGAGGTAATCAAGAAGGTATACATCAATATACCACTACTTGATGCTTTGCAGGTCCCGACATATGCCAAGTACATCAAGGATATACTTAGCAACAAGCGGACTTTACCCACAAGGGAGATGGTACAGCTGACCGAGGAATGTAGCTCTGCTATACTCGGGCCCCACCTCAAGAAGAAAGATCCTGGCTACCCCACAATATCATGCTCAATTGGAGGCCATGACTTCGACAACGCCCTATGTGACTTGGGGGCGAGCGTCAGCGTAATGCCCAAGGTAGTCTTTGACCACCTTAAACATATATCGCTTGTCTCTACACCCATGTGTTTGCAGCTAGCGGATCAATCGATCCGCTACCCCCATGGAGTCGCAGAAAATGTTCCGGTCAAGATCAGGGATTTCTTCATCCCTATGGATTTCATCGTCCTAGATATGGAAGCCGGAGCAACGAACTCTCTCATTCTTGGGAGACCGTTCTTAAGTACTGCGAATGCAAACATCGACGTGGGATGTGGGACCATTCAACTTAGGATTAACGGAGGGACCGAGAGTTTCTCTTTCCGTCCTAAGGAGATCCCCCATCAAGTCAATATGGTCGAAGAAGTCATGCCCCGAAAGTCCAAGATGCCGAGCGTAGAAACGCTCATGAAGATGGTGGAAGCCTTCGCCGCCAAAGAAAAGAAGAGGCATGATCGCTATCATGCACGGCGAAGGATATCAAGAACCAAAGCGCTGGAGGAGCAAGCAAAGCGCGATAAGGAGGTTGAATCCATGTCCCGTCCCGTCCGAAAGGAATGGCGGGTAAAAACAGTCCCGAACAAGGATTCGGAGAGTTCCGCTCAGGGTGAAAAACTCGAGCCCTCGCCATAAGGTATATGGTACGTATCCTTGCATTGCATATAGAATAGTTTTTTTTTCATTTCAATTCTTTTCATTCAGCACAGCACGTTTAATTTTCGAAGCTTGCATTCATATTTCAATTACGCATTAAGTAGCATATAAAAAAATTCGGCCAAATTTCAGGCCGGTCGGCCCCACCTAGGCCGGCCGGCCCCACTTGTCATCAACTATGGCCAGATCACAGCAGCAAAGCAGCAGGCATCGTGCACGAGCACGACACCAAAGGGTGGAGGAAAATGGGCACGACCCTAGGCCGAGCGGCCCCAGGCAGGCCGGCCGGCCTCCCTCCACCGTCGACGTCCCATCCTCACCAAACAGCAGTACCAGCTACAGGAACGTGACCACCGACAGAGGGATGGGCACGACCGGCGCCATGTGCATGCCGAACGGCCTGCCTCAGGCCGGCCGGCCTCCCCCTGCCGCACCTCTATAAAAGCCGGTGCCCAGCACTTCAGGAAGTCGCCCCAAGCACAGGTATGCATGCATCCTGAGCGCTTCCTTTCTCACTCGTTTGAATTTCGAAAATCTCTAAGTGTGGTTAGAGTTTAAACCACAAGAAAATTCTGCTAAAATCCATCCTTGAATTCTTGTGAGAACGAACCCCTACCGGTTGAACGAGAACGTTTGTGGTGGTTCTTACCCCACAAGAACGACTAACCGAGTTGTGGTGATTAATCTCCCACAAGAACGTCTAACTTTCGATTGTCTAACCCCTGGTTTCCTTCGGGTATTGTGAGACTAACCTTTTGCAGGAAATCATGTGGACAAGAGCACGTCAGACGGCACATGGAGTCCTGACCAAGCTCAGCTCTTCGAGCTCCCGCCGCTCTCAGGGATCATCTGGTTCTCGGGACACTATGTATGTCGACTCGACTCGACAGGACACAGAGTCCCAGGAGGAAGAAGTGCCTCGGAATAGGCTCCGCATCTGGATCATGACTCGAGTCGAGCACATCATTGCTCGGTCCGAAGAAGAGAGAACGGTGCTGGACCAGCTCCAGGGCCGCTACTACACACATGCCAAGTACTTCGACCACATGCTGCTGATCAAGACCGGTCTCAGAGGAGACATGGAACGGGATTTCAACAATGCCGGATGGCAAAACTTCTACCCCGTCCCGGAAACAGGTTCGCACTTTCTCACAATGGAGTTTTTGATTAGTTTGAAAATCGAAGTTCTTCCCAACGAGACAAATATTTGCTTTCGGTTTTTCAACGAGGATTTTATCTTGACCCCGAAGCAACTCAGTGAGGCTCTTGGTTTCAACAAGAGATGCATCATTGATGCCAACCTGTTGGTGACTAAACACCGGTACAACCGTGCCGCATGGTGGGATAGCATCACAGGCGAGCCATCCTCGGGGAAAAATAGCATCACTGCCATCCAAAACCCCACTCTTCGTTTTCTGGCGAAGTGGATCGCTATGGTGGTCCACCCACGCGCTGACTTGCGTCTTTGCCTCTTGCCTGATTTAGAGTGCCTTTATGCCATGGTTAAGAAAATTCATTTC